>PVKZ01004631.1:20000-75447 GCA_004027375.1 Macroglossus sobrinus | reverse complement strand
TCTCTCTCTCTCTCTCTCTCTCTCTCCCTCTCTGTCGCTCCTTCTCTCCCTCTCTCTCTCTCTCTGTCTCACTCTCTCTTTCTCTCTCTCTGTCTATCTCTCTCTCTCTCTGCCCCCTGCCAGCGTGCAGAGGTGGGTTTTTAGAAGTTCCCGATCATAAAACCGTGTCCATATAATTATGCCTCCTTGACCTACATGTCATTTGGCTGTCGCACGAGCCGAAGGCACAAAAAAACAATTTCTCCAACCAGACGACATAGCTTCCCAAGGTCCCCAGGGAATCAGACACTGTGTTCCGGGCAGGGCCTGTTCCCCGTCCGGCCACGTCCCCGGGCACAGGTGCCGGCCCTTGAGTCCCCCGTCTGCCAGGAGAACGCAGGTCCCGTGGTGGCACAGAACGTCCGCCAGGCCTCGTGCACCGGAGAACTCCCCAGTGTCCCAAGAACATCCAGATCCCACGGAACCTTCCCCCGCCACTCGAGAAGTGTCACCTCTCAGCACTTCTGCCGGCTCTGGTCGAGCTTTACACATGCGTAAGGGACAAGGCCACCCGTGTCTGGAAGTCTCAGTGAAGCGTGTGAAGGCCCCTGTCTCTGCTCCTCACCCCCCACCCACCCTGTCACCTGTCCCTGGTGCAGCGACCACCAGCTGTCACTCAGGAAGCCCGCTGAGGCTCAGAGCCCTGCCAAGACCCTCGGCTGCCTTAGGACGGAGAAGCCACACTGCGTGCGCAGCCACCCGCGTGCCCAGAACTGGGTGCTGCTGCTCCTTTGCCTCTCCTCCCGCCAGGCGCCCCTCCCAACTCCCTCCCTCCCCGCAGGGGCAGACGATGGCAGGAAAGCGTGAGGCCCCGGCTTGGCCTCCCTTTCTGATTTTCACAGGAAGCTCAGCTCGTCCATTGCACATGACATGCTATAACTTGTAATTACGGCAACCGATTCAAAATAATCTGAAAGACACATCAGCAGCCCAGAATACACCCTCTGGTCAGCCTCTGGTCTGTGACCTCGATTCTCTGCTGAAATTCTAGCTGTTTCAGCTGCGTGCCTCCTGGCCTCTGTGCATTCCGATCCCTCTCGCCAGCAGGCTCCGCTCCCCAGTCACTTGACTGGCTCCCACGCCTCATTCTCACTGCATCCATGCCACTTCCTCCAAGAAGTCTTCCGGGATCCATCTTCCTCTAAGTGCTGCCATATCTGTCTTCTGCTGTTTGGGGCCTTCTCTCTGGGTATCTGTCTGGCTCTGCCAAGCTGGAAGCTCCAAGAGGGAGGACACGGGTTCTTCCGGCTTCCTGTGACATGGTGGCTGGCAGCAAGGTGCCTGAACACGGTGGCAGAAGGAAGGGGAGGGACGCTGGCCTGGGTGGTCCTGGTGAAATACAAAATCCTCCTCCCCCGAGTCTCCGGGTTGGGCTGGTGAGCAACAAAAATCACATTTGCTGAGCCCTCCCTGAATGCCAGGTCCTCTTCCACATACTTGCGTTAATGCCTACGAGAACCCAGAACCCCATTTTACAGATGGGGAATGTTTACGGCATGCAGTGTTTACGAAAATCCACCAAGCCTGGTCCCAGCGCTGGCACCCCTAACCTCTCCGCTTTCCGACAGAGACGCGAACAGCGTTGTTGAGCGCCTGCTCCATGCGAGGCATGGCGCTAACGCTTTCCTGGGCTCAGTTACTCGGTCTTCGTAAGAAGCCCTCTGGGAGGATGGCGTCGTCCCCACGGCACGGAGGAGGACAGTGAGTTAAGCGTCGTGCCCGGGCAGGTGCATGGGGAACTTGAAAGTCTGATTCACCAGCCTTGACAGGAGTAATGGGGGGAGCACCCGCGAGGCCACGGAGAGACTCGGGGTTTAGAGACAAGACAGCAGGGAAGGGATAAGATCGGTCACCACGCACCCAACGGAATCCCGCAAAAACGCGGCAGCGAGCAGACGAGTCCCACAGAGAGGGCCTTGATGGCCCGCTCGGTGGCTCATCCGTCTGTCTGTCCATTTATCCGTGCATCAGCCCATCTGTCCGTCCATCCGTCCATCTGTCATTCTCATCCCCCCCGCACCGCCGCCTCCCCCATCCACGCCTGCCTCATGCACGATGCCACCCGCCTGCCTGGCTCCGGCTCCCGTTCGGCTCACAAGCCCTGGCACAGGGCCACCGCAGGGAGCAGGGGAGGGGGCGTTGAAATGACTCCTCACGCTGGGAGGACCTCTTCAGTGACGTCTGCGCGCCCCGAACCCCAGGAATGAGTCTTGTGCTCCCGAGAGCCCGATCCGAGCTCGGCACAGAATGGGGCCTCCCCAAACGTACGTCGAGCTGGATTGAACTGGATTCACGCGGACGATGCCGGCACTAACCCTTTTTCTCGGGGAGCTGACAGTCGCAGAAGGATCTCTCTCACACGCACTGCACGCTAAATTAAATTCCAATTAATTTCCAATTACCCTCGACCACAGTCCCTGGCTCATTTTCGGCTGTAAACCGTTAGTACCTTTCGGTGTCCTCAGCGCTCACGGGCGCTTCGGCGTGTCTGGATGCCGTGTTCGTCGGCATTCGTTACGATTCATTCATTCACTCGTTCGTTCGTTCAACTGCTATTTATCGAGCGCCTACGGCATGCGTGAGACCGTGTAAGAGGTTGGCAACATAGTAATAATAATAATAATAATAATAATAATAGTAATAAGCAAAGCAGATACACTTCCTGCCCTTCGGGACTTCGAACCCGCCTGGCGGTAATGACGGGAACATGTGAACGCTCCCCGAAGCCTGTGGCGAGTGCCATGCCACCCTCCTTCTCACAGATGAGCACACTGAGGCACAGGGAGGCTGAATCAATGGCCCATGGCCCCCCAGCTCAAAGGTGGCAGTGGCAGGTGGGAACTCTCACAGCCTGGCCCCGGAACCTGTCCTCTCTGTCCCCTGTGCTCCTGGGATGACACGGGGAGCCCTGGCGTGCCACCTGAAGCCCCAGGGTGATGGTCACTTCTGGCGGCGTCCACGGCAACGGGCCCTGGGCTGGGAGACCACCTATAAGGTGTCCTGAAACGTGTGTATATAATAGTTATTTTTTTTTCCCCTGATATCACGTTACTGCTTTTCCTTAAGTTGGAGACACGGGATGCAGGACTAGTGCTAGGAGCAGCCCGAGGTGCAGCAAAGCCCACAGCTGACGGCTGTGGTTTACCCGTGGTCTTAGCCACAGGGCAAACAGCTGTCTCTGGGAAGAGACGCCTCACGGATAGAGAGACGGCGTGGGCCCCGTTCGCCCGTGCCGCTGCTGGGCCGCAGACTGCCCATCCCCATCGCCCCGGCCGGCCTCCGTGCAGCCTTCCCACGCCCGAGGCTGACGCTGGAACGCATTGCCACGTTCTCTCTCCGTGGGCCCCGAGAACACGCCTGCACCTCCTGGTCACACTCGCTGGGGGACATGCAGCCTCTTTCCCTGTCTGCCTCCCTCGCCGGAGAGGAGACACCTGCCTCCCCTCGCCGCCAGCTGCAGCGCTGTGACCGGCACGGAGCACCTGCTTTCTGAAGGAAGGAGGACGGACCAGAAAAATGGGTGACTCGCCGCAGGCCGCAGAGCTAGTGGGCAGCGGCACGGAATGCCACCGGGCCAGAACGGACGGGAAGCTGCATGCGGGCTCCGTCCGCTTGTGTGTTTGCGCACCGCTGCCTCCCCGTGTCTGGCCCGGTGCCCCGTGCCTGCCGAACAGCTCACAGAGTGTTTGTCGAATGACTAAGTGAGCGCCAGCCCCCTTTGATTCTCCCAGTTGCCCTTGCTTGCGAGGAAGAAGACAAGCAACAACAAATGACGGCTTTGTGTTGGCTATTTTGTATTCACGATTGAGAAGCTATTTGCCCGGAGCTAAAAATACCTCCCCCGCCCCTCCGCCTCACCCCACCCCACCCCCACCCCCCGGCAGCCATTGGGAGGCAGATGGATGGTGCTTATAGCTCACGATGTTTCGTCAAACAGCGACAGCCGCAGCAGAGCCGTAATTAGCCTCTGACACCCCAGTGAACTCAGACGAAGAGCCGGAAGCCTTGGACTTCCTGTGGGTGCCCTGGCACCCAGGGGCCATCACCCTGGGTCTACAGAACAGCAGAAACAAATGAGCATCCTGTGCCCGAAGCAGCCTCCAGCTGGGAGAGACGGGGGGGGGGGGGAGGATGGGCAGTGTGGGCAGACACTGAGCCCCTGGGACGCCACCCAGGGAGGACGGGCCAGCGGGGGGCACCCTGGGACACGGGGAGGAGTCCGTGGAGAGGGTGTCAGTCACGTGACCCGGACTTCGAGGAAGTGAGAGAGAAGAACTCACTGTCTCTGCATCCCCCCGCTGAGCCCCAGGCGCTGGGGGTGGCGCGTGTCCTCAGAGGCCCTACAAACCCTCTGAAGGGGACTCTCCCCCCGACTCCCCTCATGCCATGTACGTGCCAGGATGTACGCTGTTTAAAGAAAAAGGGAGGGAGGGGGAGGAGGAGAGAGAGAGAGAGAGAGAAAAGAGAGAGCAGACGACCTGGCCCACGTCCCCTTAATGGCCAGTCCCCAGCTAATTACGGAAGCAGCCGGGCAAGCAGGGGCATCGCATGGGCTCCAATGCGCGGTGTCTGGGGCCCGGGGCCAGCTCACACCTGACATCTGACCGGGCCGGCCTCTTGCCCACGGAGCCTCAGTGCTCCTGTCCCTGCAATGGGGTGGCTGACAGCGTCCATCTCCCCCTGTCCCGGGACGATCAGACTGAATGAAAGCAAATCCTCTCGCCAGTGATCCACACAGAGCGAGCGCCTCATAAAACGACCCCTTATTGATAACGGCCCAGCTATTGCTAAACGAACTTGGCGCTTGAGTGACTGGTGTCGTGGGTGGGAGAACCGGAAGAGGTATTTGGCGCCTCTGCGTCTAGCGCCAACCATCTCTCACCCGTCCTGAGCCTCAGCCTTTCTCACGAACACCCAGGGAACGGAAACAGGACCCGCCGTACCCGTGAGGTTTTCACGCTGGGAGCTTACTATGAGATGGACTAGCAGGTAAAGACTTAATATTCTAGCTATGCAGTACACTTCCTGCGTATGTAGGCGCGCGCGTGGGGCCAGCACGTGATACCTGTTTGCTGCCCCGGAGGGAAAGCGGGGGACCCTCCTTCCTCCGTGCTTCTGTGCCTCACCCCACGCTGCTCACGCCTCCTGGAGAACCCCCTTTGCCCTGTCTGCCTGTCAGACCCCCCCAGCCACCCCCCTCTTGGATGTGACCTGTGAGACTATCATTCTCACCATGGCTTTGCTGTTAAGCGGCCCATCTTGCCGATCTGGGGACCGAGGTGCTGGGAAGGGAGGTGGCTGTCCACGGAGGAGGTGAAGCCCGAATCTGCCGGGGACCTCAGGCCTCGGCCTGGTGCAGTTGGTCCCCTGGGCAGGGGACTGACGCGTCACACTCACGCCAAACGCCTGCGCCCGTTCCCTACGCCCTCGCCCTGTGCCAGGCCCTGAGCGAGGAGCTCTGTGTGATGGAGTCCTCCTGATGCACACGGCAGCCCCCCCGAACCGGACACCCCCACCACCCTCATTCCACAGACGAGGGGGCCGAGGCTCGCTGCACAGTGCGGCTTTAGGGGCCCCCGGCTCCCCTGGACTCCACAGCTCAGGCCTCTCGTGTCAAGAAGCCCGTCCTTTCCGGTACCTTCCACTCTGCGTTTGTGGAGAGCCACCTCAAGCCCAGCCGTCTCCGTGACGAAACCCCAGAGCTGAAGAGACACAGCTGCGCCCAAGCGCTGGTGACAGCTTCACCCCTGACGGCACCGTCGAGGGCTCTCAATGCCTCCTCACCTTAGCCAGCGGCAGCCCCGCCTTGGGCAGGCAGCTAACCGTCCCTGAGCGTGTCCCCAGATGTACCGCGGACACTGGAGACCGCACGCTACTGATGCTCCTGTCCCCTGCTGGTTTCCTTTGACATAATCAACTTCCCTTTGACATAAGCTGGGTTTATTTCACAAGCAGGATTTTATCGCTACCCTAACTAGAAAGAGCGACGTTCCCCCCCAAACGCCACTTCAACTCAAGACGTAACTTTTAAAGTAGAAACGTTCATCAGCAGATGACCCCAAATCGCCTCGCCCGTACAGAGCCACGCAGCACCCAGCAGGTGTCCAACGCATGCCAGGCCCCGAGAACGTGAACGCAGGCTCTTAAGGGTGGAGCTCCACAGATAAGGACCCCCGATCTTCTGCAGTGAGCAGAAGAGGGACAAAGCGGGGGCAGGAGGAAGGACACAGCTGCGGCTAGAGCGTCTGGATCGGGCGACAGGGCTGGCAGTGCCCGGAACAACCTGTGCATGGAAACTAGAACCTTCTCTGGATTCTCTGAGCGCTCAGACCCTCTCCCACTCTCACCTGCGCGTCCAGCACGAGCCAGGCCTCGAGCTCAGCACCTGGCCGCTGAACCGGCCGGGTGAGACAAGTCACCGCAGCCGACACTCCCCGAGCGCCCGCCAAGCTCAGCCTCGCACACGCTGTTCCCGAGACGGCGACGGCCCAGGAGGGCGTGTGCTCCTCATGCTGCCCATTCCCCAGGTGCAGGAACGGAGGCTCAGCAGGAGAAACCACTCTACTTCCCAGCCTCTTCCGATGAGGAGAGGCTCTTACGCGCCTGGAGGACTCGGGGGTGAGGTGCAGCCTGTGTAAGGAGCACAGGGACCCTTCCGGGAACCTGGAAGCTGTGCTCTTCAGTACGAATCCCATGGGGCGGTTGTGAAGATGAAAGTGAGATATCGTGTGTAAGATGCTCAGAAACGCCCTGTTCGTAGGGAAGTCAGCTAATAACGTTCTACAGCGATCTGATGTTTAAATTTTTTAGGCGTGTTTCACTTTGGTAATTAAAAAAAAATCATTTTAAAGACAAGAAAGAGAAGGAAGGAAGAGGTACAAGCTTTTAACTCCCTGACGATGCTCTGTTCGAACTGCCCCTCCCCCCGGTAACCTGCAGGGACCTCTCAGTCCCCACGGACACAGAAGATGCCTCTGGAAGACCTTGACCCTCCCCCTCTGCACCCGGAGACCCCGTTCCGTGGTGGAGGCTGACAGCCCACCTGTCTCAGTCCCTGTCTCAGCCACCTCCCCACATCCTCTCACATCTGAGCACAGTAAGCCACAAAAAGTACAGGAAATGAATTCCCCCAGGAGTACCACAACCAAGAACGCGTTGCAGTCACAAAATGTGAGCTTTGTATCACCCGAGAGCTTAAACCTATCCAGTGACACCACTGACGGACAGAGTCCGCTGTCCAGAAGCACGCACATCCTGGCCGTGAAGTTCCCTGGGGCTTTGCTTGCTTGCTTGCACTGGCTGAGTTTCCACGGCAGAGTCTCGGGTGAGTTCGTCGGAGAGAAAGCTGAGAAATGGAATTTCGGGCAGGCAGCGGTGACGCGGGTTTCTTCGCTGATCTGCCCATTATAAACACACACACGGATTCTGTCAACAACACCCCCTCCCTCCGAGGAAAATCGTGCCGCGGTGGCCACGAGCAGACTTTCTGATGTGGCCCCAGAATTCCGGCAAATGTCAAGCCTTGAAGAGTCAAAAACGACCTTCTCATTGCTTTTTTTTTTTTTTTTTTTTCAGAAAATCGATACACAAGCCACCTTCCTGTCCCTCCCCCGCGGGCCCCTGTGGCCCATGGGTCTCTCCCATCCCAAGGACCTCCCAAGGGTCCTCAGTGGTGCCCTGGGGCGGGCATCTACCTCCACAAAGGGAACGAGAAACTCGGTGTCTGCGGGTTCCTTTCTCCAGGGAGGCAATTACTAGAAATCTAAGGAAATGTCAACTCTGAATACCTAGCAATTTCCTCAGCAGCTGATGACTTGCCCGACTTAAAGCATTCATTAGGTGGGGCAGAAATATTTTTAAAAGAGTTTGGGTCTGGAGCATGTTTAGTCTCACGCTTCGAAGCGGGGTTCCCCTGGAGAGTGAGAGACGGTGGTGAGCTCACTCCCTGCACAATATTTATAGCCTTTATTTTTTCTTCCTAGGGAGCCCCCAGCTCTGTTCATTCCTGCTTCCCCAGAGCCTGGATGGGGGGGGGTGGGGGTGGGGGTGGGGGTGGGAGGTGGGGACATCAGAGAGAATGTAAGCATCGCTTAACGGCTGGGGACAGAGAGGTTCTGAGAAATGATGGCCATTCTCTAAGTCCGGGCAACCTAGGGAATCCCTAGCAACCCCTTTCCTCCGGCTGAGGACCGTTTCCAAGGACCAAAAGTCAGCAAAGCAGATCTTCACATGCCTTAAAGTCAGACGGAGCTACCATCACTTTCTGCCTCCCACACCCCGGGTATGCGGCTTGAGGCAAATGATCTTAAAATCCAAACACGCGTCTCAAAACTATAATGCTGAGTGCAGAAGGCAGCGTGTTAGAGTTTACGGCTCGGCCCCCACGACTGCAGCTCTGTGGGCACCTCTGTGGAGAAAAGGAAGGATAAAGGGACAGGACGGGGCTGGCGCAGTTACAAAGGGGACGTCACCCGTCTCGACAGCGTCACTTAAAAAAAATTTTTGAAGCAAAGATGGCGAGATGTTAAAATGTGTTTCATTTGCGTCCATCAGGGTGTGTATGTTACGAGACGTTTTTACAGGGGGACTATTGCATAGTAGTTTAAAGAGAGAAAGAGAAAGCCAGGACAGATGCTAAGTCGGCCATTGGGCTCAGACAAGGGGCACAAGAGCTCTGAGAGGCTCGTTGGCAAAAAATAGGAGGAACGGAGTTCAGGTTTCAGGGTCGACGTGGTCAGTGAGCGCTAAGAAGAATGAATGTGTAGAGTGACTTCAAGACCTCATCCACTAGAATATCCTATTAGAGTGAGTCCCTCATGGCTTCCCAGATGCGTCTGGTTCAAAGAGACGTTTGTTTGTTTGTTTTGAAAACCGATCAGAAATTAGGCAGGTGCGTTTTAGAAACAAATCCGACCCCAAGAAAAATCAGACATCGCCACTGTTCATGCAAAAGCTCTCTATATGCCTAGGACATGAACATGTACACACAGATCACGTATGAACTGGGATCGCCCCAAGAGAGGGGTACGTGGGGGGCTGGAGATCGGGGGTGAAGGGAAATTCTACTTTTCTCTGCTATTATTTTGAATGATGTGCCACATACGTTGATGACTTACTCTAAAGATAAATAGAATTTATTTTAAAATGAATCTCAAGGTCATGATCTTCTCTGAGGCCTTCGATTTTAAGTCTGCTTAGAAAGGAAAGAAGCTAAAATCCAATTTCTAAAAAAAGATTTTTATGAGGTCATACGGTCTGGTCCAAACGCGAGGCACGCAAAGCCGTCCCAGCCCCGTATTCTGCAGAAGAAAGAGCGTGGGACGGAGGACTCAGAAATCTGAGTCTGGTCCCTGTCACCTGACGGTGTGGCTCTAAGCGAGCTCCCTACGCTCTCTGAGCCCCGGTAACGTGAGGACAGGGCTGGCGCCACCTGTCACGACTGTGTGAGGAACAAATAAATGACTGTGACGAACTAGTATCCAGATGTTCGTATGAGGTGTGACTGGCCATGCCGATTGTCCCTCAGAAGCCCTTGGTTCCGTCCCTTGCACCCCCAAGACCCATATGCCCGGGGCCCCACAGCCGCCCATCAAGTCAGTCGCCTTCCTCGAGAGATAAAGCTGATTCTCTCTTCTCCCCCGCAGCGAACATCCTGACGGTGATCATCCTCTCGCAGCTGGTGGCGAGGAGACAGAAGTCCTCCTACAACTACCTCCTGGCGCTGGCGGCCGCCGACATCCTGGTCCTCTTCTTCATCGTGTTTGTAGACTTCCTGCTGGAAGACTTCGTCCTGAGCATGCCGCTGCCGCCGGTGCCCGACAAGGTGGTCGAGGTGCTGGAGTTCTCCTCCATCCACACCTCCATCTGGATCACCGTGCCGCTGACGGTCGACCGCTACATCGCCGTCTGCCACCCGCTCAAGTACCACGCCGTGTCCTACCCGGCCCGCACGCGCAAGGTCATCGTGGGCGTCTACCTCACCTGCTTCCTGACCAGCATCCCGTACTACTGGTGGCCCGACATCTGGACGGAGGGCTACGTGAGCACGTCCGCGCACCACGTGCTCGTGTGGGCCCACTGCTTCACCGTGTACCTGGTGCCCTGCTCCATCTTCTTCGTCCTCAACTCCGTCATCGTGTACAAGCTCCGAAGGAGGAGCAGCTTCCGCCTCCGAGGCTACTCCACGGGCAAGACCACCGCCATCCTGTTCACCATCACCTCCATCTTCGCCACGCTCTGGGCCCCCCGCACCGTCATGATCCTCTACCACCTGTACGGGGCGCCCGGCGAGAACCGCTGGCTGGTGCACATCGTGTCGGACGTGGCCAACATGCTGGCGCTTCTGAACACGGCCATCAACTTCTTCCTCTACTGCTTCATCAGCAAGCGCTTCCGCACCATGGCGGCCGCCACCCTCGCCGCCTTCTTCAAGTGCCAGAAGCAGCCCGCCCAGTTCTACACCAACCATAACTTTTCCATAACGAGTAGCCCCTGGATCTCGCCGGCCAACTCACACTGTATCAAGATGCTGGTGTACCAGTACGACCGAAACGGGAAACCTATAAAAGTGTCCCCGTGACCCCCCCCCCATCGGCGTGGCACCTGGTGCCTAGATGTCTAATCCACTTCTGGGGGGTGGGCGGGAGAGGGGGCCCGAGCGGCAGCTGACCGGCTCTCCGTGAGAGTGCTACCCTGACTTCCTGTCGTCACAGACTCGGCACCGCTCAGACCGACGGGTGAGAAGAGATGGAAGGTTAAGAAAAAAGAGCGGGCACCTTGCTCCCGTTTGTCCATTTATTTTCGCCAAGTCACGTGGACGGCTACGGTTCCTACCGGTCTGAAGATGCCATCGGTGGCTGTGTCATCACCCTGTGGCCAGAGCAAGGACACACAGTAGAGAGAGAGAGAGAGTCTGTGACATCGCTTTGGCCTCAGTCACCGACCGGGAACTAACTGCTCATTCACGTGACACATCAAGCCCCAGCAGCGCCTTCGCTGAGCTCACACGCTGCTTCCAAAAGCTGGGTCACCCATCGCTTCCGTGTGCCGTTGCCGGCAGCTGCCAGGGCTGACCGATTCGGGATTTTCCCAAGGTGCCCTTAGTCCTAGAGAGGGTCGAGGTCTTGAAGGGTACAGTGACACTGTGAGGGCAGGCGTGTATCGAGTCCCATCCAGATTCTGGCCAGAGCGTCTTTGAAAAGGCTCCCAACCCACATAACTCTGACCCTCAGAGCTGGGGTCCAAGACACAGTCTTTCTATTCGCCATGATGTACAGATTTTTCTCTAGCTCCTCCAACACAAAGACCCTGCCCGGTGCCTGGGAGAGGGGAGGAGGATTTCTCGAGCCCAGAAAAACAAAAAAATTAAGCCCACTCTTGCCATCGTTCCAATCCATCCCTGTGTCGGCTGTGTACGTACGGTCCTTTTGATTCAAAACAGCTTCTCGTCGTCGCGGTTACCACTCTGGCTTCCTGGAGGAGCTCCTTACAGAGCTGCCAGCCCCGCCTCCTCGCTTGCTGCAGCCCTCACCAAATTGCTTTCTCTGAAGTGACTTCCGAACTGGATTTAATTTTCGAGGGTCGGGAACCGTAAGCTCTCCAGGTGCGCCGGGGAGCGCTCTCTGCTCGGCTCGGCCCCACAGTCCAGCTGGTGGGCTTTGCCATCCAGCCACACATACAGATGCGATGGTCGTGGAAAGGTGCCCGTGCTGGCTGCTTGTCTGCCCTCGGATGCGGGCAAGGGGTGGCCCCCAGGGGTGGTGCCCGTGTCCCATGAAGCTATTTAACCCGGTTCCTTTGCAAAATGATAAAATATGAGTTTTCTTTCTTTCTTTCCTCCTTGCCTGTGCAAGGCAAGAACAGTTCAAGGGGGTGATTAATAGGGGCTTCCCTGGGAATTGCCTCTTGTGTGTGTGTGTGCATGCACGCGCGCACACACACACATGCACACACACTCCTATTAGGCTCCTATGCACCCAGTGACGTGCTTTGAAAGAGAAGTCACATTGGCGTTCCTCTGAGCCTTTTTTTGTCTCTCCAAATTCCCAGCATTTGAAATCGTCCCTGTTTGGAAAGAAATTTCCCCATTTTGGAACTGCGTAATATTTTTGGTACCTCGGGCTGGATTTTTACTGCATTTTTGTTGCTAAAGGAGAAGGCCTGCCTAACCCTTTCTAAGGGGGACGCTGGAGGTAAATGCATACAGCAAGCCCTAAATGTCAGCCAACGCCCTCCGTACTAACTCCGTATTATCGTAGGTCATGCTCATGCTGATTTTAATTCCTCCTCCCCCTTTAAGTGGCTGTAATAGAGTCTCCTCTTCTTCCCCAAAGATTAGACTCCAAGGTCAGAGCGAAATGCAACCTCCCGGCGGGCTCAGTCACCTCTGAAAAGTCTTCAGGAAGGAGCCCAGTCAGGATGACATTCTAGCCCTTGGGAAACCCAGTCTTTCTCCGGCAATGAACAGGTGGCTCGTTTTTTTTGATTTCGGTTTTGTTTTGTTTTGTTTTGTTTTGTTTTGTTTTGTTTTGCCTGAGGACAAGACAGAGTTGGCTTGTGTCCAGGGGCCATATTGTGTGACTGACGTCTCTGAGAACATTAGTGCGGCAAGGGGCTCCCACGAGGGAAGGTTCGTGGAAGCCGTTTGACTGAGAGGCAAACAGAACTCGTGTCCCCAGAGTCACCAGGGACACGAGTGCCTCGAGTGGGAAGGTGTGCAGACTCCCCAGATCCTATAGATGGGCGTCTCTCCCTCTTTCTCTCCTGCCACGCACGTGCGGTCAGATGCGTGTTCATTTCATGTGTGTGCCACGTGACTCCACCATACCCCCTTCTGAATGAACACTGACCAAAGGCTACCTACACTGAATATATGTGTATATAGAGACACCTTTATTTTTTAAATGCATCGCTCTAAAAAAAACTGCTATTTGATCAGAGCTACACGGGAATGAATCTCAGTGCAATATATCGATCAAGGCCAAGCGATTGCTTTGTCGGAATGTACGTGAGACGGAAAATGTGTCTGTGCCTCTCAGTGGCTCTCTGCTCCACATGGTGAATTGCGTGTAGAAGTTCATTGTCGATATTTAAAAAGTCACAACCGCTGTGCATCTGGAATGTTTTCTTGGTACGCGAATCTGTTCCTTTTCTTTTAACAACAGAGACGACGCCAAGAAGTATCGTGGTCTCTTTTCCTTCTGACTACATTTTATATTTTGATACACTAATATATAAAAGAGGCCTGATTTTTGAAGGCACGCGAATGAGTTAAAATGCACACAGGAACGCCCATTGGGTTAGGTCGAGATATATATCTCTCCTAAAATTTTTCTCAGATAATCTACACCCTTTTAATTTATTATTATTTATAGTAGTAACTGTGGACAATAATTCAAAGGTGTTTTTTGTTTTTTTGTTTTTTTTAAAATTTAAGTCTTTTCTTTCAGGCCAGTTTTGGAAACAAAGCCTTGAATGTTAAAGCCTGTCATGTGAGCCGCTGCTGTTGGTGGCACTTAAGTAATTGCCTTATGTCGGGTTTTTGTGACGCTGCCTCCTTCAGAGACGGTTGACTGGCATCTGTCGCTGTGGGATCTGTGTCCCTCCCTGGACGTGCAGGGACACGACGCACATACGTGCTGTGTCTTCCCGCTGAACGACACAAGGACTCAAATGTCTCCAGGAGAAGGGAGTGAGGGGGATGACAGACAAACCGTCAAAGACGGACCACAAGAAGGCATGATGTTCCATGTTGCAAACTCTCTGCAACTGGAAAAGCTTACTTTGCACAGTTGGTCCCTACTCATGAAGTGAATAAAAGACTCGAACATTGGCTATTCCAGTTCAGAGACGGACTAGAACATTACCACAGAGAAAGAGTCAATGTTCCTATTTTCTTAACCAGATGATATATTGTGCTTCGACTGGTTTGTATTCTAATAAATTCTTACATGGGACACACTTCGTGTTTGGCATTTGCATGTGTGTTCAAGCCACTGCAGAACTCTGATTAAATGTTTTTTTAAATGAGCATCTGACTGATTATGCTTTGTGCTAGAGCTAGAACGAGATCTGAGTTCTGCCCGCCTCCCGGTTAGCCAGATATAGTTCATAATTGAAAACCACTGAACTCGGTAACCGAAGACCCTCAATTAGGGAGCTAACTGGGTATCCATCTAAATTCTCTTCTTTCCACAGCGATAGCTATAACCTTAAGTGCAAATCTAGCATAATGGCTAAGAACTTGGACTTCACTCAGTCGTGGGTTCATGTTCCAGCTCTACCATTTTCTAGACGTGTGGCCTTGAGTAAATCCTTGACGATTTCTGAAAAAACTGTCCTCCTATAGAAAATGGTACAAAAGTTCATATTTTTTTCCACCAATTTCCTGCAAGGTAAGTAGAAGCTCTCCTGCTGAGAAAACCAAGGTTTACAGTCACTAATTTGTAGGCTGTACCTGTGCAGGCTCCACCCCTTTCTGACTGCGTGGCCCTGGGCCACGTTCTCAATCTCTCTTGAGTCTCGGTTTCCTCCCCGTAACATAGGGCTAACAGGGACTCCAGCACGTACCTCGTGGGTGATTCATAATAGCAGAACTGAAAAGAGCCTCCAAGTGTACACCGTTTTCACAGGTGAGGATGCTGGCCACCAAGAGGCTCATGATTTCGTCCACAGGAGAACCCAGGTCACCTCCCGCTCCATCCTTTCCACCCTGCCTCATTGCCTTCTCTGCAAGAGTCTGACTCATCGCCCAGAAGTTCACATTATTTCTGTGCCCTTTTTAGAGCTGTGTACGCTGCATGGTTTTCCAACTCCTCAAACCCAAGGCAGCCAAGCATGAGATATATTATAATAGCGTCATCATTAAAACACTCGGTTTGACCCTCCCCTGAGAGACAGAAACTTTGTAAATTTGACTCGAGCTGGAATCCTAACCACAGCTCTCAGACTAGCTCTGCGTTTCCCACACAAGCCCCCATCAGTTCTGACAGCCACCCACACACTATTGTCACAGGCTATCTTCGCGTCAACTTGGGGGATGAAAGGAACTTACAAGTCGTTGAGAGGGACATACAGAAAAGCAAGACTTGTTAAAAACAAAACAAAACAAAAAGATCGCCAACAGAAGCGATTGGATATGACGGCGGTGTCGTCGTCGTTAATGGTGTTCACCGGCTCGGGGAGGCGGGACAAGCGTGAGCCGATGGAGATTGGACTCGTGAGTCATCCATCACGCTTTTATTAGTGCACCCAGCTCGGTGTGATGGCTCAGCCCCATGGCTGGAAGGTGTGCAATGAACCTGCCTCCTTGCCAGACACAACAAGGCCGGTTCGACGCGCACGTCTACTGGGATGAATAGGTGCCGAGACCTTCCCGGGTCTGTTGGGAGAATGTGTCACTGTCGTTCCGGCAAAAGAGAAAGAAAACTTTTCTGATTAAAAAAAGGAGAAAGTGGTACCACCGGGGAGAGAGATGCCTTCTCACCAGCTCTGCATGGTGAGGAGTAATCAGGTCTAAGGAGCTGTGTGACCTAGTGGGTGTCAGAAACACAGTATTTTGCCTCTGCTGGAGAGAACGAGAGGGAGTGAGGCTTAAACCATTAGATCCAGATCAAACCCAAAGAGAACCAACCAACCCTTCACGGGGATGGCTACTAACGCCACGAACGGTTTTTCGTGGGAGTGCTTCATGTTGGCTTCTCTGGACATATTTCCAGATGGACTGCGGATCAGTCAGAGTCCCCCTGGAGGGAAGCCAATCTCGTTCAGCTGGTTTTGGTGAAAAGCCTTTAACCAGGAGACCGTTAAAAGTGGTCTGAGCAGGAGTAAGGGAATGAAGAAGAGCTCCTAGATGAAAACATCTAGGAGCTAGAAATAATGGGAAGCCTTCCCTCGCTGGGCCCGATGAGGTGACAGGAGGATACAGAGCTGCTGCTGCCGCTCAGTGTGGCCCAGGCTTTGGAGGAGGGGCCTTCCGGCCAGCAGACGTCACACCATGGCCAGACATAAGGTGCCAGACAGGAAGGTGGCACCCTCCCCTTCTTCTTCCTTACCCTCTTCCTTACCTTCTGCACCATGCTGACACCGCCACTGGCCAAGCTCAAACGGAAGTCAGCCAGGGAGAGAGTGCAGGTGACACAGGCCAGACCCCAAGGCAGGAAGGTGAAGTGAGACAGGAAGCAACTGTGAATGAGCCGTCAAAGGTGAGACCCTTACTTCACTTATCCCTGGATGCTGGAGAGGATCTTAAGAAATTATTTTAACTCAAGTATCAGAAAAGAAAGCAAAGGCCCAGAAGATCGCCTCGCCCAAAGTCACACGACCTGGTGTTGCTACGCCCCCCTTTCCAATGATTTTCTGGCATATTCCCAGAAATAGAGAGAGAGAGACCTTCACAAACTTGCTTTCCAACCTGTTTAGAAATTCCTTGTACTAACCCTCAGCGTCTCCAATGACCCAGACCATGAACTTGAACACGTTTAGGGAAGGAAATAAAGAGAATCAAGAGGGAGGACACTCGTTTGACATCCACATGTACCGGGCACTCCCACACGGCGATTCATGTACTCGACTGATACGTATTGAAACGCACTCTGTGCCAGGATCCATCCTGAGCATCGTGGCTCGTCCGTGAGCAAGACAGACGGAAACCCTGCCCTTGTGGCACTTAACCAATGGGAGAGACAAGACACGAGGAAGCAAATAAGATCACCGCAGAGAGTGAGTGATACGTTCTGGGAAGTAAACGAGAGAAAGTGACAGGGATCAGGCAGAAACAGCACGGACGAGTCGAACAGAGAAGGCGGCAACAGAACCGGATCCCGAATGAAAGGGAGACAGCCACACAAAGAGCATGCCGGGCCAGGTAACCAAAAGGGACAAAGTCTTCGGAATGGAAATAACCTCCAGGGCTCGTGGAACAAACAGAAGGCTGGAATTGCCCAAGTCGGTGACTCCAGGTGGGGCGTGGTTTGGAAGAAGGCAGGGAGGGGTGTGCGGGAGCAAACTCGTGTTGAGATTTGTGGGCCCTGGTGAGGAACGGGTGAGGAACCACTGGGGGAAGAAAAAAACTACTATGGTCTTCTTATCTCACTTAACCATAGCAGTGGAGGGAAGGGTCTCACCTCCACTTTCTAGACGAGGGACCTGAGTCTTTGGGGGATTAACGAAGGTCACTCAAGGTCGCGGTGAGCCATCTGTGAGTCGGTACCGAAGCCCCGGCCTCTCTGACTCCACGAGTCACTTTGTCTGTCGTCTTTTCCTTGACGTCCTACTCGCTCTTGTCCTGAATTAGCAGCTCGTCCCCATTGGCCTTTTCATCATGCAAGGCTGACATCTGGGCTAAAGCCACCCCCTGGTCTCACTAATGAGGAGGAGCCAGGAGTCATCAGCTCGTAATATCACCTGGTTCTGTTTCACGACCCAATGCACGCGTCTGACAGAATTCAACGGGGTATCAGCGCCCCCTCCCAAGATGGCAGATGAAATAACAGACTCCACTGGCCCCTAAAGCATTGAAAAAGGCGTCTCCTTTTTGAAACTTTTAAGCCCAATCCTCAATAATATTTTAAAAATCCTTTTTTTTTTTTTTTTTTTGCAAATGCTTTTGTACATAGATTTCATCTCTCCGTCCTTCCCAAGTGTAGGCGCTGGCCCTTTAAGACAATTGCCTTTGCTTCTGTCCAAGGTGCTGAAATCATTTGGGAACAACTGCATTTGAGCAAGGCAGGCAATGTATATGTTCAGAAAATTTTATGTATGAAGATACTGATTTGCCCCCTCCAATACACACATACACGCGTGCACACACAGAGGAATTGGTGCAATGCTATTTACATGAAATTATTTCTATTTATATAGAACTATTTCAGATAGTATTTCTTACAGAAGCAATTTCCACGAGGGCCTTGTAAGAAAACACAGACTCGCAGGCCCCACCGGGCCTACTAAACCAGAATCTGAATTTTAACAAGATTCCCGGGTGATTCACACGCCCATTAAAGCCAGAGCAGCATGACACAGCTGCTCTTTAAAAAGGTGGTTTTATACCTTTGGGGAAGCTTTTTCAAATCCCAACACGTTGAGGTGAAATCCAGACAGTATGTGTTAAAGTTCCTCAGATGATTCCAACGTGAAGCCAAGAAGAACCACCCCAGATGTTTTCTAAAGAAAACTCCGTATCTATCGGCTACCATCATTGGAAAACCAGCATCACCTGCCATAAATAATAAAAACTATTTATAAAAAGACCAAAGACTGTCAATAATTCTTACCTTAGACGCTTGTCTGAAAGTGATGTCTACAGGAGTCCCCTCTTCATTTGTGCTTTTGCTTTCCGCATTCTCTGTCAACAGTGGTCCAAAAATATTCAATAGAAAGTTCCAGAAACAAACACTTCATAGGTTTGAAACTGCACGCCCTTCTGAGGAGCATGAGGAACTCTCACAGAGCCTTGCTCCGTCCCCTGGGATGTGAGTCACCCCTCTATGCTGTGGACGCTGCCCTCCGCCCACCTGCGAGCCACATAGTGGCCACCTTGGGTGTGAGGTCAAAGGTCGTGGTGCCGCAGAGCCTGTGTTTAAGTCACCCTTATTTTACTTCATAATGGTCCCAACGTGCAAGAGCGGTGATGCCAGCGGTGTGGCTATGCCAAGGAGAAGCCGTAAACTGCTTCTTTTAAGCGAAAAGGTGTGTGTATCTATAGGAACAAACATCATATATACAAGTGCAGTACTGCCCACGTTTCAGGCACTCACTGGGAGCCTTGGGACGTGTCCCCATGCATACGGGGGGACTAGTTTCCTCCCTCTTTGTTACAAAAACAAAAGCTAGCTGTGAGGGGCCTGCCACCGATACACTGAGACTCTCTCTCTCCCCAGATCAGGAGGCCTGAGAGCACATTAGCGAGGGGAAGGTTTTGCGCAGCGCACGCCAGTGTGACCTCAGGCGAGCCCCCCACCGATCCACACCCCCTCACACACCCTGTGTGTCACAAGAGCTGCACTCTCGGCAGTTGTTTTTTTAAAAAAAACCTGGGTCCAGACCCTACCCCCAGATGACCACATCGGAACCTCTGGGAATGGGCTCAAGGCATCAGAACCGTCTAACACATTCCCAGTGATTCTGACACGCAGCCAGGATGCGGAACCGCTCGGCGACGTGGTAACGCTCGGTTGGCTGCCAGAACTGGGCACTGACAAGACAGCTTTCCCAAATCACCTGCGACCTGACCGTTTCCCAAATTGAACCCCTCACAATGGGTTGAGGTTTCACAGGTGAGCGCCTGGCACAACAGAGGACCAGGGTGGCTGACAAATCACACCCATACATCCCCTCGCTCTGAGTTTGCAAATGGAGACAGAGATTCGAGACGTGGACAGGTGGAGATGAGTTATCAGCTCTATGACTGTGGGGGTGGGGGAGGAGATGGAGAACCTTGGCTGGAGCCAGGGCGATGGCCCTCCGACCCAAACGACTTAGATCTTGACTCAAACACCCATGAGACAGTCTGAAAAACCGAGGACAGTCGGAGATGGATCTCTTGCTACTCCTCAGTCAGGAGTTCTCCATGGAAAGATGGAGCACGGGGAGAATCCCTCCCGCCGAGGGCCGACTAGCCCGAGAGACACAGACTAGCCCGAGAGAGAGAGGCTGAGTCCCAGGCATCGTGCTTCTCCCAATCTCACAAGTCAGTAGAGGCCTCCTTCCTCCACCGGGGGTAGCCTGAGGGAGGAGGCTGGAAGCAGTTACCTTGCAAATAAATACTTCTGAGAGTAAGGTCAAGAACTCTTAAATAACGGGCCAGGGTAGAACTATGCGAGAGAGAAAATGGTTTCCCCTACGCTCCCCTCCTTGTGACTTAGAGAATGGTACAAAACTGCCTCAGGAAATTTCACAGCCTGCAAGGAGACAGACAGACTGTCAGGTGTGCTGTACTGTTAAAAATACTTAGAGAAAAAAAAAAAGCAAGAAAAAGACGCCCCGATCTTCCCAGGGCCTCACTGTCTTCAAGTCAAGACTTTCTATCATCAGAACCAGAGCCCTTGGTTCGGGCCTGGTCTACCCACGTCTCCCAGCAGGCACGCCGTTCTCTAAAAGCTCCGAAATCAAAAGTAATTTGAACTGACTTTGATTAAAATAAGGACACCAAACAGCACTTTTAAGGAGTGAAAAGAAAAAAAAAAAAAGCTGGTGGCAAAATCAGACACTGTCACAGCAGAACCACCCCCAGGGCAGGCTCCCGAGCATGAGGACGTGTGTCACGCTCTCCAAGCTCGAATCCTGACCCCCCCCCACCTCCACCTCCCAGCTGATCATCTCGGGATAAGTTACCGCTAGTCCCTGAGCTGCTTGCGGCTGTGTCACCCGTAAAACAGATAATGCTGCTGACTTCCAAAGGGGTAGCGGGTGGTGGGAATTATTTATAATCTTTCTAAGCACCAGGAACATATTGGTGTTGTTAATACGCTATGATTCTTAGTTAGTTCCCTGTGATAGGAACAGCAGAAACGCCGAATCTCCTGGGAGTGCTCGGAGAAACTGGGTCACCTTTGAGCTGACGAGGCCACTCGCAGGAAGAACGGGTGTAACTATGTCATGTTCCACTGCTCGCTCTCTCTCTCTCTCTCTCTCTCTCCTTTTCCAAGGGAGAGAAAAACATATCACTCATGGCAGTCACCCAGTGACAGCCCCTGAAGAAGAGTGAGGCAGGCCATCCGTCACTCCGTACTCAATGTCAGTGCCATGAGACATGGCCTCCAGCTTTCCCCTGATCCTTTCTCTCCAACAGCCTGCAGCCACGGCTCATCTCTGGAGCAAAACCTCGGCCTTTCGGGGTGCTATGACGGCAGCCCCACAAAGGCCACCGGGCCCGTCTCGTTAGGGTTGCTGTGACCGGCTTCGGTGCTGAGAAAAATGGTGGCTGAAGGTTAATAGAGGTGACCCGTCCCCACGGGGCCCTGAGAGAGGACACACACACACACACACAGTCCTCAGCTGGAGGCAAGGACGCCTCGTTATTGTCAATGAATCCTGTAAACACCTGATTTCTAAGAGGCTGTGAAGTAATGACTTCCTGTTGCTCAATGTGTCTGCCTCTCCGTGTGTCTGACTGCAGGGCACGGTGACATGCCCTGGCATCGTGGTCCCGGCGAGGTCTGCGTGGGAAAGGCCACAGCCATGAGGGGGAAAGGACAGGGTCGTCCCCAAGCATGAGGTCCTCTCTGTGTCTGTCATCCAGGGCAGGCGGCCGACAGGCGGGGTGCGAGGGCGGAGGAGAGGGCAGCTCTGCTGTCCTCTGTCCTGCCTTGAACAGCCTGGGTGTCCCCAGCAGTCTGCCCGGGCAGGAGACACTCATGGCGGGGCCTGACGCCAGACCAAAAAGTTCCTAGATGGGCCACTCTTCCCGAGACCCCGTTAAGGGGACACGTGTGCCTGGGGGAGGCGGCTCTCCCTCACCCTGACCCCTTCCTTCGGGTCACTTGGCTGGTTCCCTGCTATAGCCACAGACCTTGAGTGAAGTCCTGTTCAAATACCCCAGCCTGCCTCGCCCGCAGGAGACGTTGAGTAAGCGTGACCCCGCCCAAGGCCAGCACAGCCGAGGAAGCGGGAACCCACTCCCCAGGGGAAGAGATAAGGTGAGGTCGGACCACGGGGTGGGGGAGAGCCTGTCGGGGGAAGCAGCAGCATCTCCGGGCTGTACGTAGCTGCTAGGGTTACCAGAGGACGTAACGGATCATGATGTCATGTGACTCCACAGTCCAGCTAAGGCTAAGACGTCTGACGGTCCACATACGCCCCCGCCCCCCACACACAGAGCCACACTGAAGATGTCACGACGGCCCAGAGCGTTTACATCCTGCCTCTGTGCGTTCCCGCGAGTCCCTCCTTCAGCGTCTCTGGGCCTCTCCGCAGTCCTGGCCCTGCCAGCTGTCAGCTCCCCGGGGGCTGCTCCCCGTCCCTCCTCCCCTGTCCTAAGTCCTCCACCACGGTGCCTCCCAGCTCTGAAGAGCTTCAGGGGAACCTCCCTGTTGCCGCCGCTGGCAGAGGCCACCAGGAGAAGGCCAGCGGGAATCCAGAGCTGGGACGCATTCCAAGCAGAGGTAGGAAATGATCCCGCTCCTAGATCAAGTCACCTGGGCATGCCTTTTGGAATAAAAAAAAAAAAAATGGAGAAAGGTTCTGACTACGAGTGGGCAGTTCATAGAAGAAGAAACCTGGACGGCTAATAAAAATTAAAAGCACGCCCTGGGCCACTCAAACGTTAACACATGGGCAGTGTTTACGTATGCCCATCAGACCGATGATGAGTGAAAGAAGCAGGCACCCCACGTGGTGGGCAGACGGGGGAAAGACCAGGACCTTGGTGCGGGTGAAAATGGACAAGGCCACTTTGACGAGACACAGCTGCATCGTCTCACGACCAAACGGTTCCATTTCCAGGCGTACACCCCAGGGCACGAAAACCTCGCCCGCATGCTCAGAGACGCAGGTACCCTTCCTTCTACTCTGCTCTCCCCGGCTCCCACGTGGGTCTTCGGCCCTCTCCTACTCAGTGGGGGGACTGGGGACGGGCTACCTTTAGGAATTCTGGTTTGTTGCAAGAGTCTGAGCCAAGCTGACACACAGAGGTCAGTCACCCAGACCCACAGTGCACTTTCCATACGTGAGACACACATTCGCTAGGTCACTGTGTGTGTGTTGGTGATGCTGGATGCGGCTGCTTCAGCTCGCCTACCCTGAGCCCGACGAGGGTGACGGAGAAGGAATTACAAAGCAGCGGCACCTATAAAAAAAGCGAAATGTAGGGAACGTTGTTGGCGTAGAAAAGTCTGCTAGCAGATGTCAAGGCGACGAGAGGGGTTCCCGGCCTGCTTAACGACAGAGCGGCGGCATCGGCCCTGGAGACAAGGGGACACGATGTGACAGGTAGGCCACGTCTGACGGACCCGGGTGTGTAATTCCAGTCTCCGAGGACCACCAGCCGGGGAGCCCCGGCCTCTCCGAGTCCATAACACGGGGCTGACAGCGACAGTAGCCTCATCGCATGGTGAAGAGTTTTAAATGTCACTGTGCTCACAAACACTCAACCCCGCACCCAGCACCGGTTACGTCCTCCAGAAACGGAACATCGTGGCTGAAGGAGGAGGGACCAGTCCCCGGCAGGGATGAAACGCGAGGCCTTCCCCCCGCCCCGCTTCCTGACAACACCCCCTGAATTCTTGGGGGTTCGCCCAGGGCACGCGCGCGCACGGCCGCACGCGTGCAGGCACTCACAAACCTGCCCGCTGCCCTTTGCACCCCCTCCCGAGGCGGCGGCGTGGAGATGCAGCCGGCCGACCCTGCGGCCCTAATTGCATTTGCTCCCTGCACGAGGGCCTGGTGCAGAGCACCTGCCGGCCGGCGCTACGTGACAGACAGCAGGGCTGTCACGCAGACGGTGAGCGGTGGCTCAGGCAGCATGCAGACTCGGGGGCGTCTGGGGCCTGGGACACAGCCAGACCCTTCAAGTCCCTGGGGCCCCTCCCGATTGCTGCCCCCACCGCCCCCCCACCCCTGGAGAGGGGCATCATGCACGAGGCTGGGGGCTATGTGGGAGTCTGCGATGATGAAAACGCTTCTCCAGGGCCCTCAGGGGCGGGGTAGAGCAGGGCGCCAAGAGCCCACACATCTCCCTGATGCCCTGGGAGGCAGAGCGCACCGTGCAGAGGGCTCTGAACAGCAGAGGCCACGGGCACAAAGTCAGGCTCCGGCATCGCCAGCTGTGTGGCTTCAGCAGGCGCCACGAAGGACCAGCTCCTGCGAGCTGGTAACATTTAAGTGCCTGATGAACTGGCACTTAAGACATGTGTCTGTGCGTTGGACAAACTTTTATGGAGCTCTTGCCCTGTGTCAGGTACAGTTGCAGCTCAGGAGACATTGGGAAGCTGCTTAGACTGTGTCTCTGCCCGCAGAGCCCGTATTCTGGGGATGGGGAGAGAAAGTAGGCATGCAAAGCAATTAGGTAAACGTACTCTGAAGGAAATGACGCAAGATGACGGGGTAGGAGAGGGGCCGAGAGTGGCGAGTCCCCGTTAGCCGAGCTGGTCGGGGAAGCCTTCTCTGAGCCACCTGAAGGAGGGCAGGTGGCAACTACGGGGAGGTGAAGGGTTGTGTGTGTGCCAGGCAGAGCGAACGGCAGGTGCAAAGGCCCTGGGGCAGCCTCTCAGCCACTGTGTGGAGACATGATGAGGGACATCTCAGAAACCACAGCTACCGCCGTTCACCCTTGGTCACAAGAACTGGGTCAGTACAGGAGGTTTGCAAAGGTTCCACGGCTCGAAGCCCGGAGCAGTGGGGCCGGTCAGCACAAACGCTTTGAGGCCACTTCCCTCCCGCTACAAATATTTACTGAGCACCACCCGTGACCCAGGCAGCAGGCAGGATGCTGGGAGACGCCACCGAGGGCTGGAATGGCTTCCACGCCCGGGACCACCCTGTGCCCCAAGCTCCAAGCCCAGGCTCCGAAGACAGAAAGTGCTCAGCAAATGTTTGCTGACAGAGACGACAAGGATAACAGTACTTGTTCAACCCTTACCCGTCCTCTCTACGCCATGAACAAACATATGAAGTCACTGAAACCCTCACGATAGCTCTCGCCTTAAGTGCTGTTATTATCCCCCTTTTACAAAGAGGGAAGGTGAAGATCAGAGTGATCGAGGAACTTGCCCAGGATCACACAGCTAGTAAGTGGCAGAGCCAGGATTCAAACCCTAAGCACGGGCAGGGCGCCCAACCTTCCCGCGTTGCCTGGAGCTGTCCCGGTTTTAGTGCTGATAGTCCCGTGTCCTTGGAAAGCCGTGTGATCTGAGCGAGCCAGGACAGCGGGTCGCTCCAACCAACACCCCCTCTTCCCACAGGGCGCATGGTCACGAAACAGAATAGATTTTGACATGGCGAGGCAAGGACCACCTCCAGTCTGGCAAAGAGGAGGAGCAAAAAGCAAACAAACAAACAAACAAACAAACAAAAAAACGAAACAAAACAAAACAAAACTCTACCTGGACAGAAAAAGGACTTCCGCGTCAGACTCCCGGGGGAAAGGGCATCGGGATGGGGTTTGAAGGATGGGCAGAAGCTTTCCCGATGGATAATATAGGGGATGGTTCTTTACGGGAAGAGGGAGAAAGTCAGCGAAACAAGTAAAAGACGAGGGAGGAAAAGGCAAGAGCGAGGAGTAGCAAGATGACCTGAGCGCGGAGGCTGAGACGTCCCCCACAGTCAGCACGGGCCCGTGAAGAATCGAAAGATGGAGAGGGACGTAGCCAGATGTTAGACGGGCCGCTGGGGACAGCCGTGAGGAGGAAGGGTGCGGAGCTATGAGGCAAGCGATGACGGGCCGTGGCTCCAGACAGCGGAGAGCTGAAGGGACGCCTCCATCACTCGGGAATCAGAACCTTTCGCAGTGGTCCAAAGGTAGAGAGAAACGGGGGCCCCGGCATCGCGGGGAGCGGCCACTCTGGCCCATGTCCAGCTCGCCCCATTCTTCCCGCTGTTCCCGGCCTCCTTCCCCCGCTCGGTCCCTCATTCACTCACTCGGCGAGCAGCACCTGCTCTTTGCCGGGCACGACGCCAGGCGTGGGCCCACGCAACCCCGGAGCAAACCGGATCGACGTGGTCCTGCCCCCTCTCGTCACTCGTGGTCTGGCGGGGACACGAATCTCGGAACACGATTAACTAACGAGTTCTGAATCGTCAGACACTGTGACGGAAACCGACGGGGCGCCAAGGGAGAGATGAATTCCGGTTCAAACTAGGGGAACATCTCAGGGGAAGCCTCCCTGATCTGAGTGAGAGCCAGGCCAGCCATGAGCTGGCTCACAGCTAGGCGGGTGAGCATTCCCGAGGGGGAGGGAGCTGTATGTGCAAAGGCTCTGAGGTGCCAACGCGCCCAGCAGGCACCAGGGACCTCAAGAAGATGTGTGTGTGTGTCTGGAGCAAAGTGCTCAGGCTGGTGAGCGGGGAAGAGGCCACGTGGGCCTTGGTAAAGAGTCTGCATTTCATTCCGAGTACCAAGGGGAAAACCATCGGAGGGTCTAGTTAGGAGAATAAATAAATGGTCAAGCTCACTTTTTGCAAAGATCTCTCTGACTGCTGGGTGCAGACTAGACCACAGATGAGCCCAAGTGCCTGCAGGGATGCAGGCGAGGCGGCGATGACCGCGAGTGGTCCAAGCAAGAGACGATGCACGCCTGGACCAGGCTGGTGAGCGTGGACGCAGACCAGTGGATGCAGAGCAGAATTATTTGGGGGGGGGAGGTGTATGTAATTCCCCTGTTTTGAAAGGTCACTTTGAAACCAAGGACTTCATGAGGGGCACTGCCATCCCCGCAGTGTCTTCAGCCAGGAAAGTAAATAAGAGTCACCTTCTTCTCGAGAGGTGACTCTCTGCTCCCTGGGAATTAATCGTCGCTCACGGTCCCACGTGACCCTGGTTTCTGATGGAAAATCAGAGCATTCCGACAACACCGAGCTTCCTTATCTCCTGGAATAGGCTGAATCTTGTCTCCCACTGGTGAGCAGAGCAAACATTCCAAGGATGGGGCACAGCGAGGAGCCTCCAACTGCCCAGGTCTAGCTCAAGGTCAACCCTCAGGCACATCCTCTCAGTGAGCTCACCACGACCCCCAGAACTCAAGAGGGACGTCCCTCTGCCATGTCTTAAGTAGAAAGAAACTGAGCCAGACGCGAGCTCTCTAGGGAGACACCACAACAGCTGCTGCCTAAGAGTCAGGGGCCAGCACACTGCAGCCACCTTGAGCTGGGCTGCCCAGTTTTGTCAACGGAGCTTCCCTGGCTCACCGCCAGGGGAGACGTCACGTAAGGGCACAGACTTGCATCTAGGAAATAAAGAAGACCCGGGCATCTAAGCACAGCACGCGGGGGACAGCCAGCGACACCGTACCATACATGTCAAAGCTGCCAGGGGACTAGACCTTCACTGTTCTCACCACACAAGAGAAATGACAGTTCCGCAGCATGTCGGCGAACGTTAGTGACAATCGTGCTGCAGTATGGACATGGATGGCATCAAAGAAACGTGTGCCATCTTACGTGCCAATTAGAGCTCAAAAAAATAAAAGTAAACACGTAAGTGAACAAACAGACAAGTCCTTTTTTCCTCTCTCGCCCCAGAGATAAGCACGGTTCAGTTTCTCATATGGCCTGCGAATTGTTTTCTGTGAATAAATATTCTTTAAACATACACACACACACACACACACACACACACACACACACACACACCCCCAGCTACACCTGCTGACATCAACTTGCATCTTTCACAGACTATGTCCCAGGCATTTTTCTGTGTCAGCACATATAGGGTGATCTCATGGTTTTGAATCACTGCAAAGCATCCCTTAGTAAAGAAGGACCATGATTTATTGCTAGGCTCTCAGTGGTTTTCAATATTTTACTCTCCCAATGAATGTGGCAAGGAACATCCTTAGACAGATACATTTTGATACGTCGAAAAGCTTTCTTCACGACCTTCATTCCATTCGCCAGCATGTAGACGAAAGGTGGTTTAACCAAGACCCGCTATCAGCCAGGCGCTGGGTTAGGTGCGTAAGCCGCAGCCCCTGCCCTCGGAGCTGGCACTGCCACCCGATGCTGACGGTCGTGAATCTAATGAGCATCTCCTGTGGGCCACTCGCAGAGCGATGGCATTCACAGGCATCAGCTCACTCACTCTTGATGGCAAAAGCACCCTACGAGGCAGGGAGTGGTGTCGTCCCACTTCGCAGGTGAGACAGGAGCTCGGAGAGGCTGAGCGGCTCACCCGAGGCCACACAGCCGGCAGGGGATGCAGCTGGATTTCACACGAGGCTCTGAGGCTCTCGGCCTAGACTCGGGCCACAGGAGTAAAGTCAGTGGCAGCTGGGAGGAGGGAAAGAAGGATTCGGTTAGAGAGCTCAGGGAAGGCTCCGGGAAGAAGTGACGCTGGAGTGGCACTGAGGAGAACGAGCTAGTTGACGAGGAGGGAGGGGCAAGTCCACGCCAAGAAGGCAGCACACGCAAAGGCCCGGGGCCGTGAGCTCGTGGAGATTCTAGAACGAACGCCCGTTAACTCCGGGGGAAGGCGGAGCAGATGAGGGGGGCGAGGCCGGGAGCCCGACCACGGGCGGCCCCTCGGCCCCGCCGAGCACCTGGCACTGTCCCCTAGAGTCTGAGCAGCCATCGGCGGGACGGGAAAGCAGCAAAGTCAAGATCAGACCCGTGTTTTTAAAAGAACGAGCAGGTGGATGGCCTGGCTCGGGGCAACACGGAGACAAGGCTGCCCCGGTCAGCGAGCCATGCCTGGACAGTCTGTCTTCTCGGGGTGGCTCCTGCCCCGCGGGGTGGCATCAGGGCAGGGACGTGCCACCCCGAGGAGCGCGGGAGCTTGGGGGGCCCCTGACATGCCAAAGGCAGACGCAGTCCCCACTTTCCGTGGGATGTGCGGGCTGCTGAGAACGAGCCCTGGACCACTTCATGCCGGCAGCTCGGACGTGTCCTCAGGGTGCCCTGTCCTGGGGAGAGGACAGCATTTGGAGCGGTGGCCCGTCGACTTCCTCCACCCCCTCGGCGGACACTCCGAGAGCCTGTGGGCACGAGGAGCCGAGCCGCCCGGCTGCGGCCATGGCGCTGAGTCATTGTCCCCGCGGGCACCGGCTGTTGTCCCTGGGAGGCGGGGAGCTGGCAGGCGCGCGTCCAGGCAGGAGACCGGTGGCCAGCCTGCCGGGGGCTGCCAGGCGTGGCCGCGGCGCACGGGCAGCACGGATGCTGGCGGCCGGCCTGCGGACCTCGTGGGGAGGGCCTCGCTCGCTTCCGTGAGGCAGAGCAGCCCACGGGCCGGGGTCAGGGACAAGACGCCGAGGACAGTGGCTGGGGGGCAGGAGCATGGTGCTCAGGTGCCATCGGGGACTGAAGCTGGCGGCTAACTACTCACCAGCCTCGACCCCAGCCCAGGGGCCATGCTCTGCACTTGACAACATATAATTATGGCCACGAAACGCTTTATAGCCGTAATTTCACTGAAGGCCAGGCCCAGTTCGTGGCTTGTCTTTGTAGGGCTCATGAACTAAAAAATGGGTTTCACATTTTTAAAGGGTTTTAGGGAGCAAAAAAAATATATATGTACTAGAAACCACCTGTGGCCTAATAAATACCGGTCAAGTGTACAAATGAAGGAATGCACACGTGAATGAATGAATGAATGAATGAATGAGTGGATTTCGATTAGCACCCAAGGAAACGGATTCTCTCATGAGCCCCCATTGTATGGATGAGAACACTGAGGCTCACCACGGTAAAAGATAAGAGGATGTGTCCCGGTCATACAGTTAAGGCTGTGATTCAGACTCGGGCAGTTTGTGATTCAAGGCCCGGCCTTTTAACCGCAGCCAACGGGCCCGGGATTCCAATCCTGGAAGCTGGGACTGCGTCGTACAGTGCCCTGGCTCTCAAAGTCCCCTGGGCGGAAGGATCACGGGAGACGCCGGTCAACGTCCATGTTTCCAGCCCTTACGCTCTGGGCAGCCGGACCCGAGGGTTTGTGCAGGGAGAGAGAAGAGAGAAAAGTGGGGTGGTGACAGGGGACACAGAACATCGTGGAGCAGGACGGCAGGGAACAGAAATTTGTGGTGTGTGGTGCGTGATGGAAACTCTCTTCCTCGTCCCTCTGTGACTCCTTCAGTTCACGATTCGTGTTTTACAAGTACCGTCAGAGAGCGAGAGAGTGAGAGAGCAAGAGAGAGAGGGAGAGGGAGAGGGAGAGGGAGAGAGAGAGAGAGAGAGAGAGAGAGAGAGAGAGAGAGAGAGAGAGAGAGAGAGAGAGAGAGAGAGAGAGAGAGAGAGAGAGAGAGAGAGAGAGAGAGAGACAGAGAGAGAGAGAGAGGACAGAGACAGTACAGGCCCAACATGGAGTCACTTGTGCTAAGCCTGCGTCAGCACACCAGGACTCAGTCCCTAACCTAACTGCCGTTTCCGTCCGTCCCAGGAAATGTCGCTTCTAACCTGTCAGTCTGGAACTTCCCGATCGACACCAGCGCGGTCATCTGCCTGACAGACCCCCTAACATCCCCCCGCTAAGGAAAGGTGGTGACTTTGCTCGAAATAATCCATTCTTTTAATTTTATTTTCCCACCCCCTTTCTGCCTTTCAAAGCCTTATACAGGTCCTCGGAGCTCCTTCTACTTGCTAGAGGGGATGCTGCCCGATTTACGAATCATTGAATAAAGCCAATTAGGTCCTCAAATTTACAAAATTCAGGGGAATTTCGTTTTTTGATGGATGCTACTGGGGTAGGCTCTCAGGAATGGGACGCAGGGTGGCGTACGTCCCCCCTCAAGGAGACCTGCCACGTCTGGGTGACACACATAACCCCTGGAAGGAAGAGTTCAGAAACAGGTGGGTCGGGAGCTCGGGAGGGAGAACCACCTCCTGGCAGGAGTGCAGCCTCGTCCCTCGTGGAAACAAACCCAGGCCTCACGGGGCCAGACGTCACACACCTAAAACTGGTGTGCGTAGTTTAGATCCGGAAGTCCCAAACTGGGGAGCAGAGCTCTGCCTTACTGAGCCACACCCCACGCCAGCCTCAGCTGCACCCACTTGTCATGGCAGCAGCATGTAGGGAGAGGGGAGTTTATCATCACGGGCATTGTTTGAAGTTTCTAGCCAATGCTCAGGGATAATAAAAAGCATGCCCGCTCTTAGTCAGTTTCAATATCGATTTGAATTCTCTGTGGACAATGACACCCCCACCCGGCTGTCATTTCCTGCCGGGCAGACAGCTCCTGTCCCCCTATCCCTTGTAGAGTCAGCGCCCCTCCCTGCCCCCACCCCCGACCCTATCCTCTCTCCTACTCCTGCCAAGGGGTGGTCTTTACGGCTAATCTCTAGCTTCTGTCTTGAATAAGGAGAGATGCTAATTGAAAGTGGGAGTGAAATTCCTCTTGAAATTAGAGGAATTTGGGAGGCTGCAAGGTGAGGGGGGGAAGAAGAGAGACAGAACAGGGAAATGGGGAAAAAAGAGAACACAGATGCAGAGAGTCAAGCCCCCACTAAGAAGAAAGCTTGGTGGGCCCAGCCACAGCCATGTAACGGGGTGCCTGGCTGGGTTTCTGCAGAAGGCCTGTGCAATCTCGGTGAGCACAGCCCTAGGGGCTGCCAGTGCCACCGGCTACCGTGAGAAAGGGGCGTTCAGTGCCCCATCTGGACAACCTCATATGGTGAACTCTCCTCTCCCCATAGCCTAGCCTTCTCCAGGGTATAACAGTTTTATTACTCAAAATCCAAGCCAAAATCCTCAACCAAAAGCCCGTTTTCTTTCATCCAAGAGGGAGTTCAAGAATGTGGACTGCTCACTGGTTTTCCGAAGTGCAGAGGAAGAGAGCGAGGCACCCCTCACCTCCCCCCATGAGCTCACCTCCCCTCCGGGCCCCCCACTTGAGCTCCCCACCCGAGCGAACCATCCCTCACCACAAGTGAATCGACTCTGCCCACAACGGCTAACGCTGGTTTGTCTGCCTGCTCCGAGAATTCAATTTGAGGAGTGCATCCAGGCAGAGGCAGCCTGCAGCATCCTGACCACTCAGGATGTGAGGTTATTATCAGAGGGTCAGACGACAGCTGCTTCTCCGCAGGCGGACGGGCGGACAGCGCCTCATCCCCCCGCCCTGCCTCCGTCTGCAGCTCCCAAGCCTGGCGAACCAGGTCCAGCCTGCTCCCCGATGTGCTCCAGAAAAGACTCCTCTTCCCTATAGATGAGTATGTGTCTCGGACCCCAGTGTCACGACATCTGCAGCTCCATCCTGAGAGCCATCGCTCGCCGGCAGCTGTCAATCACAAAGCCAAGCCCGAACCGAAGCCTCACGGGGCTCTCACTCGGCGCTCCTGGTCAGTGTCCCCCACCAACCCTGCACCGGTCTGGGGTCCACGTTCTCTCTCGCCTCCCGGCCTTGGCGCACGCCGGTCCCTCTGCCAAAGATGTCCTTCCACGAGAGAAGACGGATTGAGTAAACCATGCTATGCTCTTACAACGGCTTATTGTGAAGCCATCAGATATGCCGGGAGTGACGACGATTAGGTACCACGGGAAAATGGTACAACGTTGAGAAAAGCCCATTATAAATCCTGCTGGCAGCTAATATTTGTTGAGGATTTAACTTAGTCTGTGCTAGTATTCCAAACGCTTCCCGTGTGCGAACTCACTGAATCCTCAAATGTCTTGGAAAGAAGGTGCCGTGATTATCCTCCACGTTACAGAGGAGGAAACTGAGGCTCAGCGAGGTCGTAGTACCATGTCTGAGATGACAAGCCCAGGCAGGGCCGGAGCTGGGATTTGAACCCAGGCATCTTCTGTCTGCAGCCTTAACCCACACATCGTGCTGTATGACGCAGAACGCGATTGAGCGGCGTGACCCTGGTTTCATAAGAACGAAACCACAACGCGTTACGTGTAGCAAGGGAGTTCGAAAGGCTCGCCTTGCTAGGCGCCCCAACGTTTGCAGTGGTCATCTCCCCAAGAAGGACACTGGTGACGTCAGGTCCTCAGCGGCCTGCGAGGGGCAGTTTAGCACAGAGCGTGTTAACTGAGGAGGGCCCTTGGGACCGATACCGACGGAAGGGAGTGACAGGAGGCAGGAAGTGGGCAGAGGGACGGTTTGAGCTCGATGCAGGGAGCCCTAGATCGAGGACAGTCCTTGAAGCCATCTGAGGGGTGAGGCACGTGCCCCCACCAGCAGTTATAACTCTCTTCCTTCTGTTTACCTGTATATTTTACCATTCATGCCTGTCACTTGTGCAGCAAATGGGAGAAGCTACTAAACTGTCTTCAACTGTAGTAACAAAGAGTCATAAAACAGTGGCTTAATCAATCAGGGGGATATTTTTCTCCCATGTAAAATAAGTTCACATAATCAGTGTCCTTTCGTTAGCTATTTTTAGCATGTGGCTTCCGTCTTCATTATGACCTCACATCTCCACAATGGCTGCTGCAGTTCCAGCTATCACACCTGCATTCCAGGCAGAGGAAAAGAGGAAGGGGAGAAGAGAAAAAGAGGAAGCCTCCCATTGAAGTCAGTCCATTTAAAGATTCTTCCCAGAAATTCCACCCAATGGTATCTGGCCGCCCTTATTTGAGGAGAAGACTGGAAAGTGTGTTCTTATATATTGCCCTGATAATTGGTTCTGATAGTAAAGGGGGGGTCGGTGGATAATGGATATTGGATAGGCAGCTAGAAGCTTCTGTCACAATGACTGGTTTAGTCTGGGTTCCCCTGAAAGCAGATCCTGACACAAAGATTTTTTTGACCCCAGGAAGCACCAGAAGGGGAGTGGGAAGGGGAAAGGGAAGATAAGACGGCCATTAAAGGGCAAATTATTATGTAAATTACTACTACGGGCAACTGGGGTTCACTCCCATTGAGAGAATCCTGAAAACCCATGGAAAACACTTGCCTGCATTGTCCCTCCACAAGGCATAGGGGTGCTGAAATACTTATATACAGACTCCCGTCAGTTGAGTGGAAGGTACTGGGGCTCAGACACTAATTCACTAGCACTTCAAGCTGACACTATAAACTGGGCCCCAACTTTTTAAAAAAAGTGTCAATGATTGCAAGTCAGGCCATTGTACCCTAACATGGTGAAGGCAAGGAGATCACGGTGAAACTTGCTGCAAACTTATTTGCAAGTAACTGTACTTGCATGTGTGCACATGCACACACATGCACATGTGTGCGTGCACACACACACACACACACACACACTTCCCTTCACCTGCTTCCACCTCCTCATCCTTCGGATCCCTCTGCCAACATCACTGCCCCAGCGAAGTCCCCTCAAAGTGCCAGCCATTTATTCCCACATCTCCCCATCCTTCTCACAGTATGACAGACACTACGGCTGCCTGTCCAGAATCTAAAATCCTCCTCCCTGTAGCACCTTCCTAACAGAACCCGATCACGTCAGGCATCCACACCGCCCACGTGTTATAGGCAAACAGTTACCCATCCCTGATTCCAGGAGGTTAAGTCCTAATTGGTCTTAACCAATCACAAGAAGGCATACCTGCCCCTGGCAACTGTTATTGGCTCAGGAAAAAAAAAATCAAGTGATCTAAACCGGCCAATCGGATTGAAGGGAAGGGATATAGTCTAGGCAGAGGAGGGAGCGTGCAACATCTTTCCTGCCAGATATAAAGGATGGAGCATGGAGACACCCAGCTGCCACCTGCAGAGAGGACCACGGATGATGGATACCAGCTCCAGGAGAGCAAAGCGGAGACGGAAAGGTTCTAGGTCCTCTTGGCAGGCACCTACATGTGAACTTCCAGCTCTATGTGATTCAATAGTTTATTCCTGAGCAATTTTAGACAAGATTTTCTGCCATTCTAGCTAAGAGACATTCTAATGAATACAGCTAACATCATTGGCAACATACTATTATGTTTGCGTGTTTAATTGGCAGCTACCTCCAGCAACTCTAAAGAGCAAACCAGCATTATTTCACAGTTTCTGAGGCCAGCAACATGGAAGGCTCAGCATTGCGGTTCTGGTTCAAGGTGTCTCATGAGATTCCGGTCAAGCCATCACTTGCAGCTGCAATGGAGGCTCCACTTCCAAGGTCAGTGTTATGTCTGTTGGCCAGAGCTGCTCATAGCCTGGCTTCCCACAGAGGGAGTGATCCAGGAGAGAGAAACCACATGAATTCAAGACAGAAGCTGCAGTCTCTTATAACCTCATCTTGGAAGAGACACACGATCGCTTCAGCCATATTCTATTCATTAGGTGCTAAGACCAGTGTATACTCCGTGTCTTGAGGGGAAGAGAATCAAAGAATTTGTGGATATATTTTTTAAAACCACGGCAACACTGAATCTTTCCTTTCCCAATGAATGCTTGTCTTCTGGGATTAAGAAATCCACAGATTTGGGAAGCCTTATGAGTGCTGAATCATCACCATCATCATCATCACTATCATCATCGCCATCACCTTTATTAACACAAAAGAATGGCCATATATTAATGGCTACCGTTTTCTGAGCCATCATGAGCCAGACAAATGCTTTATGTGCATTTAATACTCACCACAACACTATTAGGCAGGTAATATTATTATTACCATTGATAGTTGAGAAAACAAAGCTTTGGGGGCAGTTAAGTGACTTATTCAATGTTAAAAAGCTAGTAATTGGGCACACCAGGATTTACACTCGAATCTCTCTCTCTAACTCAAGGGTCTGTGCTGTTAACCACTACTCTACAGTGCCTCCCATTGGCCAGTCAAAGAAATTCCACCAGTCTCTTAAATCAGGTCTGATCCCCAACGCCAACTGACCCCATGGGGAAACTTTGAAACTTTGAAACCAGAGTTACATTGGTCCAAACTGGAGGATGGGAGGGTAGGAAGTTGTAATATACAGAGAGCACACCCACGCATAGATTCAAATGAACAGAAGAGCATCCAAGCACATCCCCAAGGAATGCAAATCTATGCAGATGTATGCAAATTCCTGTAAATGGCTACGCCAATCCATGCAAATGACCCTGTCCTGAAAAACAACGAGGGAATCAGCTTTTTGGAAGGCAATGCCCCCACCTCCGTCTTAACCTCTCTTGGTATAAGAGTCACCAGTGGGTAAAAGGAAAAAAGCTACACTGAAGACTAAAAAAATTGTACCCGGGGTGACACCCAGACCACTGCAGGAGTACAGACACCCCAAACAAGGGAGGCCGGATTTATCCAGCCCCCAAGGAGCTGCCAGATTCGATAAATTACTAAAAAATCAGGAAGAAAACATCCTGTTTGCAAACAAATGCCCATTTTCTTGTCCCAGAGGTAAATTAGCAGAAGCCGAATTGGAAATCTATCTTTCCAGTGCAATTACTCTAAACTTTTTGTGTGCCTTAGGTTCCCTGGTGTCCTGACTTGCCGGGCACGTCTCTGTGCCTGTCCCCAGACCTCCTGAGTCACGGGGACGGGAGTCAGATCCGCTGGAAGTCTACACTTTTAGAACACGACCCTGCTGATCCTGAGTCAGAAGTACATGGACCCCTTTCTAGAAAACTGGAATTTGGTTTGAGAGCAGGAAGATCGAGATTTCAATTTCAGCCTGCGATTCACTTCCTATGGGACCTTGGATTGTTGACAAGGGGGCTAATTGTTACAGTGGGGCTAATTATATTTTCCCTCTCGAAAGATTGTTTTTGAAGACTAATCGAGGTAACTCATTTACAGGGCTTGGCACAAAGTCTGGCAAACAGTAAAAACGCAGTAAATATCTGGTATGCTCATGACAAGCATGTCCTCTGAGGACAGGCAGGAGCCAGAGTCTCCTTCACCCAGGGTCCAGGCTCATAAAATAGGGACTTGTACCATTATTGAGTGAGTAAGCTTTTACCTTCCCATTGGCTCCTCCCCCCAAGAGGCCGAGCAATGATCTGATTGGTAAGTTGACGAGACTCTGCGTTCCATTGGTCCATTGATCCCTTTTGGCGTCTCCAATTTCCTCACCCTCCCTTACCCCCTCTTCCTAGCTCCCAACCTCTCACCCCTCGTTCCTCACTCCCAGTTCTCCCCATTAAGAGAGTCTCGAGTTCCAGACAAGAAGAGGGGTATTAAGAAAGCTGATTAGGTTCTCACGTCCAAGCTCTGTTCTTCGATCCAGGTTAGGCAGCAACAGATTTGATATTTTTAGCCCTCTCTTGCTATCTATTAACTTCTCAATGGGTCCAAAACCCGTAGAGCGAAGGGGCAACCATCTGCCTAAAACCCCCACCGCCTGGCGCGCGCCTCCTGGGGCCCGTCCTCAGCCCACAGCGGGCAAACGCCCCTGACAGCCATTGTCTAACGTGTCAGTTTCCCACTGAGGCCAGTTATTCAGTCACGATGAACCATGGCAACCACCCTTGGGCACTAATTTCACGGCTGTCAAGATTTCCTCTCACAGAGCATCCTTTGTGGACTTGAATGACGACTTTCTTTTCCCCATCAACTCTTCATCGAGCGCGTTTGTGCGTGCGAAGTCAACCCACAGAAAATAGCCATCATCAGCGGTACCTCTGAAGGGGACCCACGGACACGGCCCGGTTAACGGCTGATAATTGGATTTTGAAGAAGACTTCAAAAGCGTGTAATACATGTTTATAAACAACAGCACCACTCAGCCAGCTCCCACGAAAACAGCAGCTGCGTCCACGGACTGCGGGCCACGTGCCAAAGCTTCTGAGAGGCACTCTGCATACACTCGTGATCACATTGCGTCCCCACAGCGGCCCCCATCGGCAGATGGGGAGACCGAGGGTCAGGGAGGGAAGCAAAGGCAGTCCCCAAAATCATGCAGCATAAGGCACTCAGCCAGGGTTCAAACCTCAGTCTCTCGCCTCCGAAGTTGACTCTCTTCTCTTTCCATCACACCAGGCAACCCTCCCATCATGCACCCCTTCCGTCTGAGACTACGTCAAGCCAAACCTCAGGACTGAATGGTCTGTTTTCATGCTGAAACTCGTAGAAAAAAAAAATTCCTCGGTTCAAAGCCCGGCTCTTTCCTTGCTGGCTGTGTGAACCTCGGCAGGCCATTGAAACTCTGAGTGACGCCTGCCTTCCTGGTGTTCACACCCTTCTGTAAACTCCTCCCTCTGCATGAGCGTGGGGCCTGTGACCTGCTTCTAATCAACAGAACACAACGGAAATGATGGGGGATGTCATTTCCGTGATTAGGCCGCAAAAGATGGTGACTCCTGTTTTGTTAGCTAACTATGACCTTCTCGCAAGCACATTCTGATAAGGCAAAAGAGGGCTCAGGTGGCCAGAGACAAAAGAAACAGTGGCCCTCACTCCAGCAGCCACAAGAAATTACACCCTACCAACAACCACAGGAGCCTGAGAGCGGCCCTTCCCCAGGTGAGCCCAGAGACGGCCAGAAGTCCCTGCTGACACCCTGACGGCAGCCCGGGAGGCACCCTAAACCCCAGGGCCCAGCAAGCTCTGCCTGAATCCCTGACCCACGGAAAAGATGCAACAAGAAATGTGTGTTCTTCTAAGCGGCTAAGTGGCGTGGTAGTTCATTAAGCAGCCACAGATAATAAATACGCCATTTTTTAATCACCGGTTCATTCAAACATTCACGGAGCCTGTACTGTATCTCAGGCATGATGCCAGGGTTGGGGATACAGCAGGTATGAGGGCATGGTCTGTCCCCTCAGCCCATTGGGTCTAACGCAGGTTCAGACATGCATATAAGCGAGAGCAAGGGACACAGCCCACAAGAAACACGCACAATCCCTGCTCAAGGGTCCACCTACGTGGCAAAAACCCTTCGTCAAAATATAAATCCTAAGTGTTGAAGAAAGTACACTTCGGCGAACATGTAAAAGTAAATTTTGGTTTAAAATAAAGCAGAAAGGAAAAGCTTAAATGGGTCCATCAACGGGAGAATAACAAAATAACAGCCATTAAAAATAATAAACTACGTCTATATCTATGGACACGGCAAAAATTCCAAAAGGCGTTCGTTTCTGGTTGAAATCGGAAAAGAATAAGCAGTCACAAGAAGAGCTATTCCTATGTGATGGGATACCATTCCTATTTTTAAAAATCACCCACTCTGCACGTACGTACGTACGAGCGCACGGGGCCTTTGTCTTCGATGGACACGGAGACATGGAGAGAACACGGAACGTGATGGCCGAGGGCAGGACCCTGAGCTCAGATTTCCGGGACCCACCTCCTCGTCACGCCCTCGGGGACGCTCCTGGGACCCTTTACACCTCAGTCTCCTCATCTGTCCAATGGGAATCGTAAAAGGAGGCCAACGTACCCGGTATTTACATCACAGCCTTGTGAGGATTAAACGAGCTGACGTAAGGCTCATGGCCAGTGCTCGATGCGTGTCCACTATTATCAGTACCAATACAATGGTCATGATTAGCGCCGTTACTATTATGGGTCCGGAAAGATAGATACAAACATGAACACAAGAGAAATTACATCGAGGAGGATCCTGGGATGAGAATGGAGGACAAAGGGGTCTTTAGACCTACCTATAATTTTCGATTTTGTACAAGGACCATGTTTAAAGCATTGCGTGACCAACAACCGCCATCCGTAAAGTCAGGTAGGGACCGGGGAGCAGCACAGGTGCACAGGAATTGTGGGCACCAAAAGGTCTTTTGCTCCCTCCAAATGCAGGGTTGGGGTCAAGGCAGGCTTTGCGAAAAATGCAACTTGCCCCCGAGTCAGCACTCCATATACAAGTTTCCCTTTGTCACCTTTGCCTGAAAGGTCCCACCCAAGAGTCCCAAACAGATTAACCAAGGTCATCCTGAGGGTCTGCGCGAGGGGCTCAGAGGCTGTCCAGGTGCTGCCGTTCTGGCCTGGCCGGGCCTTCCTGGTGAGCTCCTCCAGCCCTGCTGAGCCGTCCAGCAATAAACTCATAATAACGAGCTGTCTTCTAATTCAACGGCATTGCTGCGGATCGCTGCAGAGGTTTGGCTGGCCATGGTGATGGGTGACCCCCTCCCTTCTGCCTCCCCTCCCTCATCTGCCCTGATCTGCCACGTCCCTGGGTGGGCAGTGGCTGCCCACTGGAGTGAGGAAACCCACGGGGGGTGGAGGATATTTCTAAACAGAAACAACAAACACCCCAACACCTTGGGGATCAAGCCACAGTTGGGATATCTCATTAAGTCCACATCTTAACCATCTGAGCTAAACGCCTCCTGTGAGTGAGCATCTCCTTTCAAAGCACTAAATTCACCCAGAGGAAGCAATTAACTGGACCGATAAAGTGGGAAGGAGCAGAGAAGAGACATTCATCAGCAGTCTCCTAACGACTTGCCCGTTTCCCTTGCCATTTATTTTTCCCTCCTAGTCCTTTTGATTATTTGTATTTGTATTACCCAACGGTCTTATGATGTCTTCACTAGTATGGCTGACCATCTCACGGATGAGAAAACTGAGGCTCAGAGAGGGTCTGGGACTTTCTCGATCCTACACAGCTAAGAAGATAACGAAGTTGGTCCTTGTCACATCACTGTGTCCGTTTTACAGAGGAGCTAGCTGAGGCTTGGGAGGCTAGGGAGGTGGCTTTCCCAGGGAGGACCACGTGATCGAGACGTGGTGTGGTTATTATTTCTGAACTCCAACGCAGGGTCCTTTCTCCTGATTTGGTACCCAGAGACAGAAGCATCATCTCAGCCTCGTCATCACTCTCCTGGAGGCTGGATCAGACCTTTATCCGATCGTGTAGATTACACTACTTCTTGAAAGCTGGGCCTGGATTCGGCCACAGCAGAACTGAACTGGGGCTTCATTAAATAAATTAGGGTGCCTATTGCTGGGCCCCGACCCTGGTCTTTGAATCAGATGCTCTCCCCCACAAGATCAGGTGTGTCTGCATTTTAAACAAAAACCCAGAAAGAGACGAGATGCACCTCGCAGGCACCCTTCCCGAAGGCCTGGTACATCTTGATCCACGAAGGACGAGGCAGCTTTTAAAACAGGCCTATTTTATATTAGGGAGAGCCAAATTGTGAAATCCATCATCATTTTCCATTTATGAGGTTCATTTTTGTCCCCTTCATCAGAGCACCAGTCCTTGGCTGGCTGTGGAGTCTCCCTACCCACCCCCCCCCGTTCCTCATCCAGGGTTTTGAAAAGAATCTAGTCAGGACCCTACAGATAGATCCCCCTTGGTTCAAATCCTGCCCCCCGCAAATCTCCAGCTGTGCCACTGACACCCTCTAGATCTGTGTCGTCACCGCCATACGGAGTAACCCCAGGGCATGCCCCACAGAAGGGTGAGCGCATTCAACGTGCTCACGAAAGGAAGCCTACAGAATAGTGCCAGGTGCAGAGCAAACGCTCAGTAAAGGTTGGCTATTGATATGAACGTGCCGAGTCCTCGATTTTCTCGATTATCCCCTAGCATCACTTCGCCGGATCCAGGCGGCTGCTGTCTGCCCAGTTTGGACCATGGGGAGCGGTCACCCCACACCCATGGCTTAGTCACCTGGCCGTACCTCATGGACATCCTTCAGCTGGCCCCGAAGGCCTCCGCGTCAGTGACACTGAGAGCTTCAGCAGAAGCACCTGTCCATCCCTGCTCCTTCCTGGGAGCACCAGCCGAAGCCACACCCAGCATCCGCATTCCCGCAGGCGGGCCTGGCTCACGACGCCCCTTCCGGCCCTTCCAGGCAAACCTCTGCTCTCCTGCCCGCTGCCCCCACCCCCGTTCACCTCTCTCCCCCTGCAGCTTCGACTCAGGCAGAGCTGCTGCAGGAATGTCCCTGCTGACACCCTGGCATCCCAGCACCCCGGGTTCCAAGCTTAGCCATCGTCCTGCAATGGTCCTTCTAAGATCTTTCTCCCTGGCCGACGTACCCTTTCTCTTTCTAATTTCTGCTTAAATGTCACTTCCCCCAGGACACCTCCTGAGCGGTCCTGAGGTGGCTGACTCAGCTGCCCCACTGTGCGATCTGGACGTCCTGCCCTCCCAGCCGCTTATCAGATTGGGTTTGAGTTATCTGTTTACCATCTCCCCTCATAACCCAGGAGATGCCCGAGGCCCACGTCTGCACGTGGTCGCCCCCTGGATTCTCGGGACCTAGCAAAATATTTAGCACATAGTTGGTGCTCAGACAATGCTGAGTGGGTGAGTCAAAACGGGGATTCTTTTGGCGTGTAGAAGAGGGAGCGGAATTCTGTTTGCAAAACAAGGAGAGGCCAAACAAGCATCTAGTGAGCACCTGCTGCATACACGGGAAACTTCGCCACCACCTTGGGAAGCGGGTAGTCCAAGCCCTCTGACAAATAAGAACTATCAGGTTCGGGAAGATAAAAGTGACCTGAACCAGAAAGGGGGTCTGCAAGGATTTTCGGGAAAGGGCCCGTTAACAACCATACCGTGTGGCTGGGATACAAAGCTTGACCGTGTCCCAACACAATGTCGCTTATAAAACAGGCAAAGCACAGAATGCAACCCATGGGCTGTAGCTTGTGAACCCCTGAGCTGGGCAGGCATGGATCGAAGGAAGATCCGAACCCACATTTGTCCATTATAGAACCCAAACCTTTCAGCCAAAAAAAGTTGGAGAAAGACAGAGAAGTAGCAGATGTGGACAGGCCTGGGACGGGATGTTTGCTTTGGGAAAAGCCAGAGCAAATTCAGCCAGTCTTATCATGGGAGCTCACGTCATTTACTCCTCGAGTAAACATTCATTAAGCACCTACTGTGTGCTAGGCCTCTGTTAAGTAGTCAGGGGGCCTGAGCATAAATAAGGCCAGTCCCTGCCTCTCTTAGCCAGACAGTGGTAAGTGAAATGGTGTATGTGTGCACTTTCTTCCAGTCATGACATATTTAGTGTGCACCTACTATGTGCTGGAGTGAGGCGGTGGGGGGGTAAGACAACAGCAGTGAACAAATCAAGGCATAGTCTTTGCTCTTAGGCAAGTTACAGCCCAGCTGCAGGAAGGGACATGAAATAATAATCACACAGATAAATATTTAATTACAAATTGGGATAAATGCCACAAAGGAAAAGAACATGATGCAATGAGAAAGAACGAGAAGAAGAAACGCATTTAGGTTATGGGGGGGGATGGGGATGGGGGGTGCTGGTCAGGGAAGAACTCTGCAAGAATGACAGATGCCCCAAAGCTGAGACAGCAAAGGGGCAGGCGCGGTTCAGAGGACGGGCTGGGAGAAGCTTCTGGAAGCCCACGACATTTGAACTCTCCTGGGAGGGACGAGTGCAACTCAGAAACGCAGGAGCCAGGCCGTGCCCTGCACAAGTTTGGGGTCCCCTTCCCGCAGCACCCCCTACGGATCTGCAGGGGTACCTCTGTGTGTTAACAATCCTGTGCTGGGATGTGGGGGGGGAAGCACCCCTGAAAGGGGCCCAGGGAGCGGGGTGATGGCCAGGAGCCCCTACATTTCACCGGGACCCCTGGCACGTTGCCCTGGGAGGCTTAAACGCTTCCTGCTCGTTTTCTCCGCTCCTCCCCCGCCCCGGGGCTGCATTTGAGCGTGGTGGGGCTTTCTCCGGCCCCCACGGCAGCTGTGATCAACGTCTCCCCGTCATTGCCTGTATCCACCCCCCCACCCCCCAGTGAGGCCCTCGCCTGCTTCCTCATCAAGCCTCCTTCTGGCTGCAGTGTGTTAAGTGGGTCCTCGGCCCCATACTTATTACTCCTGGTTAATGAGCTGGCAGCAAAAAAGCTCGCTGATAGAAAATTCATATTTATGGAATGGGATTGTCCCCGAGCCTGCTCCTGAGTGTCTCACCTGCTTGTCCGAGTGGCTGGGACCTCTCTGGATGATCGTGTTACGGGCTGATGGATGGGCGGCCCGTGTGCTCATCTCTTTGGACGAGAAGTCACCACCGGTCTTTGCTGATGGAGACGCCAGGGAGTTTCCTGCCTGACAGTTCTCTAAGCCTGAACACGGGGAGGTTAGGGCAGGGGCCCACGTGCCCACGCCTGCCAGGACCAGAGGGGTATGGCAAATGCAGAAGAAACTGGGCTGGGGGACAAGAGAGAATGATGAATTAGAGAATAAAGTCACCATCTAAAGAGTATGGCCTTACTCGGCCCCAGCCACTGTTGTTACGTGAAGTTAGGCATCACCATGTGACTTGTTTTGACCAATAAAAGGCGACCTCAGCGAAGTATCTCACATGAGGCAGAAACTTCAAAAGCCAGTGCACAATCAGTTGTGTGCCCTTTCCTACAGTGTGACCACACGCCAAGGACGGCGCCTCCGTCACCCTGGCTCCCTCCGTAACAGCGAGGGGCAGACTCCCCCCGCTGGCCTTCAGCAGACACACAGCGTGAGTCAAAACGAAGTTCTTGTGCAACCATCGATTCTCGGGGTCTTTTTGTTACAGCGGCGAAACCGACCTTGTCCTGACTGGAATAGATCTCATTAAGTTGTTCTAAGAGTTAGATGAATAAATAAGCACAGATAGAACAAGTACCGAGAGCATGGAAAACCCTTGTATCGGTCAGCTTTGTCACGTAAGAAATCACCCCCAGATTTCAGTGGCTTACGGCCACAGAGTTTACCTGCTGTGTCATGATAAAGCGCATTTACGATAAGCCATGAGAACAGAGAGCTGGCAGACACGGGCAACAGCTTAAGACTTTTGTCCAGGCATCCAGCACACCTATCACATCCGACCACATGCCACTGGCCAAAGCAAGTCACATGGCCAAGTCCAATGTTGCTCCCCGCCTTGGAGGCACTTCAGCCACGTGGTAATGGACGGGAATATATGGTCCTCTTATAGGAAATAATAATAATAATAATAATTGAGAGAATTATAAAGTCTAACACTGCCCTCAGTAAAAGTTATGCTTTTCATACGTGGTTAAAGGAGCCAGCAAGGAGAGGTTTGGGCTCTTAGGGGCAAAGATATACGGAAGGATGGAGAAGATGGCTCAGGGTTTGTGTCCCCTGCTCGGCCCTTCAGGCTGGAAGAAGCAGCCATAGGAGCCAGTTTCAAGGGAGGTCTCAGATGCAGAGTCCCCAGCAGCGTTTTAAATATGACCCAGAGTGACCAAGGAAGGTCTTTCCCCTGCACTGCGACAAGGATGCGATGAGAATGGCCTCAGATGCTACTTCAGCATCTTGAGAGTTTGTCTTTTTTGGAGGGTGGGGGGCAATAGCTTCATGACCAGGGGCTGGCAATTTCAGAGGTACAAGCCCAGAAGCCACAGGGACTGTCTCCTCCTGTCAGGCCGCCAAGATCAGCCCGGGGACGGACGCACAGCAGAAGCAAAGTGGGCTGGCCCAGAAGGTCACGTGACCCCCCTGGACCGCAGAATTGATAGGCGATGACTCTGAGAAAGGCCCACTGGGGCTTCGCACCGGGCAAGCAAAGCCATGAGCCAGCAAAGCCAGCTAACTGTCCCAGTAATGAAGCCCCCTTGGCTCGCGAAGGCTGCTGAGCCCGGTAAAATCAGGTCAGCCCGAGGTTTACACAAGCAAAAAAACTTATCTTTAGGCAGGAAAATGCAGAGAGCATCACTTAACACTTCCAGGCTGCTTCTCACCCTGGCCGGCTTGAGGGCGGGGGCCTGCTGCAAGGGAAAAGCCAGGGTGGCAGGCGTGACTGCCACCGGCCGGGGCCGGAGGGGGTGGACAGGGAAGGAAAGGAAGGGAACGGCGGGGGCCCCTGGATGCCGCCCATATTAAAAAAGACGAGTCACCATGTTTGGGGGATGCGATCTCGCATTAACACTGTGCAACAACGATTATTTAAAAACCATCGTAAGTGCTTACTGATATCAGACCAGTTCTGACCTCCACAAATGGCAGTTTCACAGGGTTCGACCTCACCCACGCGAGGCATCGTGAGCTAAGCATCATCTCATTCGATACTCATCCCATCTCCCCAAGTTGGGTCCCCGTATTATCTCCATTTTACAAAGGAGGAGGCTGAGACCAGCGAAGTTAAATTATTAAATGATAAAACAAACAAACAAAACAAAACAAAACAAAAAAACACGCAGCTCTAAGACATAAACCCAGATCTAAGGGTCTGCATGGGCCTGGACCCTTAACCGCTGGACCCCAGCTACTCAGAGTGAGGTCCGAGAACGGAGAGCAGCAGCATCTCTGGGAACTAATTTAAAATGCATGCCCCTGTTCTTACCAGCATTACCCACAACATTACCCAAAGATGGAAGGACCCCACATGTCCACGTGGCATAGCCATACGATGGAATGTTACTCGGCCACAGGAAGGAAAGACATTCTGCCACGTGCTACGATCTTGACGAACCTCGAAAACATTACGCTAAGTGACATAAGTGGGCCACAGAAAGACGTCGTATATGATTCCACTTACATGAGTCCCCTAGAGCAGGCGGAGTCCCACGGACACAAAGCAGAAGGCTGGGGGAGGGGAGGATGGGGACTCGCTGTCTGATGGGGACAGAGTCTCAGCTGGGGAAGATGAGCAAGAGCTGGAGATGGAATGCACTTAACGTCGCAGACTGAGCACTTAAAAACGGTGACGGTGGAATATTCTATGTCGTTTTATATTTTTAGGTAAATTTTATGGGTTTTTTACCACAAGAAAAAAATAATAATAATTTGGCCCCTCCCCCCAAAAAATGCAATTTCAGGGGACATGCAAGAGTAACCGGGCCCTGCCGTTTTAACAACATAGCCCGGTACACACAGGCACGCTGGAGCCTTGGGAGCGCTGCCCACTTAGGTGCAGAGACGCTTCTGCAGTGCAGGCTGTGAACAGGGTTCAAAGTTCAAGTTCAGAAGCTCGGGGGAGGAGCTCTGAGCACTGCTTCCCTCTCTGCGGCATGCATCCCCCATCCCTTGGGATTTTGGCCCAGCCCCCTCCCATTCCTGCGAAGCGCCAAGAAGTATTTGTGACTGATGGGGTCTCCCGCACCGGCCATCAGCTGGGTCAACAGCGCTGGCCTCCCGACCACGTTTGGCTTGGCTGCTTGGAGCCTCTCGGCTGCCCACAGAAACCACCGCGGTGCCTCTGAGCTCTCTGCTGCAGATGAAATTAATTCCTCCAGTGCCGAGGGAGCCGGGCGAGCGGGGCGCGCTCTCCGGGCTGCTGGAGCCAACGGCTTTGGCAGCAGCTGTTCCATGTGGGGAACTAATGAGACTCGGGGAAAAAACCTGCCGGGGGATGCCAAACACTCGGGCGCGTGCGGGCCTCAGACGGCCGTGGCCCAATTGGACGGCGACGCAAACATGTTTCTCGCTTTCTGTTCAATTCTGCAGCTCTGGCTTGCGTTTCGGAGAGAGGAGGATTAAACAATCCTGTCTGTCCCCGGGTAACCCCTCGGTGCCACGAGGATTCGAGGGACACGGGCACCTCACATCGATGTTGGGTCTTCTTAAAGGTCATTTGCCCGGATCCCCCACTAACCCTCTCTCATTGAGCCCTGCCCTGCCCTCTTCCGAACCGTTCGGCTCTGTCCTGCCTTTTGCAGCCGGAGCATATCTCTTGGCGGCCGGTGTGACATTTAAAAGCCACCAACCCAGGTAGGTGCGCAAAAACACAACCTTCCTTATTTCCTTAAAACGGAACATTATTATTTTCGAGGTCCTCTGCTCTCCCTGGCTGCAGTAAACCTAATCCTGTTCAGTAGAGGATAAACTTGGACAATTCAGGAAGGACTCAGCACATTCAAGGTTATTTCACGGTTACTTACGGTCAAGTCCCTCCCGCCTTCTCCTGCAGGTTGCGTCTGATTTCTGGGGTGCTGACGCGGCATCCCGGCAGTGCTGGGGGAGCCACCCGGCCCTTGGTCATCCTTTTGGTACCTACTGAGAAACACATCATCGTGTCTTTAATCAGCATCATTATTACTCCTTGTAGACCTCACGGGGACTTCTTGGTGCCTGCTGGTCTCCGGTCAGCAAGGGCCACCCCCCTCCCCGCATTCACACTGCAGTGCCCCAACCATGCTGACCATGATGACCTTAGAAGCAGAGACCTGTGTCCTCCTCTCCCTGGGGGGTGCTGAGGATGTTGAGGACTCGGTGAGCCCGCCCCTGGCCAGTCTGCTCAGATCAGATGCCACTCACAGCCACCTCTTCTTCATCATCCCAAGCCCGGTGGTAGAGGGGCGTCCTCTCTGCTAGGGCCCCTAAACCCGCCTGGAGTTTACTCAATCTCTCCCGGCGAGACTCAGAGATTGGGAGGAGGCAGGAGACAAGGTCTCTTCTAAAACAGACTCGTGGCAGACTGGGACAACAATCCACATCTCCTCCATCCCACGTCTCCTCTTATAGTGTGAGCGTGATGGTCCATCCATTGAGTAGTGGGATCTATGTCCCTTTCCCTTGAAGCTGAGCAAAACATGACTGCCTCGACATTATGTGACTTTCGAGGTTAGATTATTTAAATGCCACGCATTATTACCTTTCTCTCTTAGAACCCAGACCCTGTGCTATAAAAAAAGTTCAAGCCCCACCACGGATTAGGGGGACCCTCACAGAGAGGCATCCTGGCTGACCTTCCTACCAACAGCCAGCCTGCATTCATCAGCCATGTGTGTGGACCATCTTGAAATGGATTCTCCTAATAGCCCTAAACCCACCACACCAAGCCATCCCAGCCCAGGAAGTTCTACATCAAACCACACAACTTGCAGAATTCTGAGCAAAACCCATGTGTGCTGATGTTTGCAGCCACTGAGTCTGATTTCTTATGCAGCAATAAATAACGGATACACAATTAATCAGCATCTAATATTCCTTTCTCTCTCGTCCTACAGAAATGTTATCGCGTTGCCGATACAACTGCCTCTTCATCTACCATTTCCTTTTTTTTTTTTAATTATGGTATAAACCTTAAAGCCACAAGCTCTCCAAAAACCTGAGGCTTTTGAGACCATAAAAAAAAATCCTGGCTCTTATAAAGCAAACGCCTTCGTTCTCAGAATGATTGTACAGTGCCAGGAGTTTCAAAATGCAAAAGCCTGTTTTTAAACTCAAGACCTGAGTGTGACCTTCTTTCTTTCCCGCTCTGTGCATCCCTCCTGCAGCATCCCTTCCCCCTGGGAGCGATGAGGTCGGAACGCTGCAGCCCCGAGATGGGAAAGACAGGAAATGAGGAATGGCCAGGAGTGGTCAGAATGCCCCCAATACTGTTTTATAACATCCTCGTGCTTTCTACCAGAGCAGATGCAAATCCGCAGAGTAGAAGCCTCTCCCGTTCCTTTATCTCCCCTTACAGCAACTTAAATCCCACCCTGGACCTTCATCCTACCCTACGACCCAGGTGGGAAAGGACCCATCCGGCATCAGAGAGCGCCTTTGCCAAGCTCCGCCCACTCCCTCTGAGAGCCACGCAAAAAATCTCAGGTCTGACTCCGCCCAAGCCCCGCAGGTAGGACAGGGGTCCCCTGGCTTTTCAACAAACGTTCCCATTTGACGCAAAGGCCTGCATCGGTGCCTGCGGACGAACCCTGAGCAGTGAGGGGGCCATTACTCCGGGTTTTGTTATTCGGTATGATGGGTTAGATGATTTCGAAGGTCTGGGAATACTCGACGTTTTTTTTTTTTTTTTTGCATATGAATCAATGGTCATTGCTTCTTTCTGCCATTTCAGCTTCTGAATGTTTTCATAGAAACACTGTTTTTCCCCCCGATAGCACGGGAACCTGGACTCACCAGTTTGGGGCCCACGCTGTCACTGCTAAGAAATGTACATGGTCCTAGCCAGCCAGCAAGGGCTTATATCAAGGGCTACACAGTAAATATTTCTGACTTCGTCGTCTATACGGTCTCTGTCGCAATTGCCATCATATTGCAAAAGCAGAGTGGACCCTGAGAGAGTCATGTGGTGTGAACCCAAGAAAGAATTTACCTGCGCCGATGGATTCTCCATCGTCAACTGGGAGCCTGAATGCTATAAGGGATAACAGTCTAGCAGCCACCTGCTGGCAGGAGCTTCTTGCGTGCCCTGTTTAACAGGACGAGTCTGTGGCTGACCCTCGGCCTCCGCTCTGTGCCTGCACCTTTATAGAGGACTTCCTGGTTTTGTCTTTCAACCAATGGACTGAGACCTGCCCCGTTTAAACAACCAATCGGGACGTGCCATACCAAACCATCACGACCGCAGGATTTGGGGGCTTCCAGGCAAGATGGCAGAGTGGTTATATCTAAACACTGTGCTAGCCTTCTCCCACGACCACATCAAAATCATAGGACAACTAAATCATAGGAAAATCAGCCTGGAAAACCATCTGAATGAAGATTGGCGGAACAGAAGTCCCATAACTAAGCTTATGCCTAAGAAGCCATGTCGAGTCTGGGAGGAGGAGCGGAGAAGTGAAACAGGCTTGTCCCACACCCACGTGTGATGCTTAAGAACCAGGAGGGACATCTTGGGCTGTGGAGGTCCCCACTGAGGAGTGAAAGGTCCCAGCCCCGCCCCACCACCACCACCAGGCTCCCTAACTCAGAGCACCAGCACTGGGGAGAGAAGTCCCCACAACATCCAGCTGTGAAAATCAGCAGGGACTCAGTCCAGGTGAGATGGAGGGCTATTACAGACCCAGACATCCTCTTAAAGGGCCCGCACACAGACCCGCCCACTCACAAACACCCACCTGAAGCTCCAGAGAAGAGACAGCCGCTTGCAAAGTGCCAGGGACATATGGCGCGGGGGGGAGGGGGGGAACCGAGTTGTCTGGTTTTCGGGCGCAGCTTTTTCTGGGACTAAAGTGCCAGCAGGCACCACTGTTCCTCTGTTGAGCCCTCCAGCCCATACAGCCTGCAGGCACGGGCAGGTGCCAAATTGGTGTCTCCGTCGACCTGGCTAACACCACTCCTACGCCACCCTGGTGATCCTCTGAGACCCCCCCCACCCAAACCCAAAGAGCTGAGACCCAGGGGCTCCGATGTTTAAGGGCAGGAGAAGATGGATGTCTTCGCTTCAGCAGAGAACAATGGGTTGGATAATGCCCACCCACATTGGGGAGGACTCTATCTGTATTGAGTCTACCGATTCCAATGTTAATCTCTTCTGGAAACCCCCTCCCAGACACACCCAGCTAGCCTGGCATCCCTTAGCCTAGTCGAGTGGACCCATAAAATTAACCATCATCACAGGAACCGATCAAGTGGCCTGCCAACCTGCAACCTCCTACACTTTCAGGTCATGTCCTTCCTCTGACCTTGTTCTCCGGTATCCTCCCTCCTCCCTCTCCTCCTTCATCTCCTAAGTGAGTTTCGTCATTTCACAAGACAGGAAGGAGCCCTGACTTTCCTCAGAGTCGTCTCTCCAGCCTGTAAACACCCCCCAAGGGTTAGGAAATGTGATCTGCTTGTGATCTTTCTAGCCATCTGCTTGGAACAGGAAAAGAGAAAAATAAAGGTACCATGAACACAAATGAACATACCAGCACATTATCCTTCCAAATATTGTATTACATGTGTCTGTTTACTTGACGTACGCACATGCTGTGAGCTCCCAGAGGCAGGGACCAAGCCCTACTTGACCTGTCACGCAGCTCAGCCCCGGCACATTCTAACGCGCTCTGTAAATATTTCTCTCGAGTTAAATGAAGTACATCCTGGTGGCTGAGTTCCCAGAGCTGTGTTCCAATAGCTTGCTTAACACGAAAGTGGCCGAAGCTCTCCATATTTGCAATCTTTAAGAGAGCAGACAGCAATTCTGGTGAGTGCTGGTAATTAAAATATTAGATAAGAGAGCCTTAGGTTACAGGCAGATGCCCTGTACCCAGTAGAGGTACATCAGTGAGGGGAGGATGAAAAGCAGTTTAGTTCACGAGATGACGGAGAAATCAGAGGAGGCATTCACATAGATTCTCCATGCAACCATGGGCCCTTTGGGTGGCTTTTGAGGTTTACAAGATGATTCTCTGCCACATTGCCACTGCCAGGTCAGAACTAGAGCTTTTCATTAAATGCACAGAAACAGAGAGTAGATTGGTGGTTACCGGGGGCTGGAGGGTGAGAGACATCTGGTTAATACCGTGCCGTGTGCTCGAAATTTGCTAAGAGCTCAGATCTTATGTGTACTCATCACCAAGACAAAAATAAAGGTAACAGTGTGAGGTGATGGATGTATCAGTTAACCTGACTGTGGTAATGATTTCACAAAGTATGTATATCTCAAATCATCACACACTGTACATTTTAAATACATACTGTTTAGTTGTCAACTATACCTCAATAAACTTTGGAAAAGTAAAACTAGAGCTTTTTCTTCACCTTAATACGAACGTATCACTCAAATCGCTCTGACACTTAGCAGGCCTGTGATGACCCTTTGGGGCCTTTATTTGAAATGAAGAGACTACAAAGAAAGAAAGGAAAAAAATGCTGTAAAGTAAGAAGAATTCAGAAAGAAATGGGAAAAAAAGAGTGGTGGTGAAAGGGACATGTATAGGATGTACACAGTGGTGAAATTTCTGAAGTAGAACTAAGATTTGTGCTCAAAGACAGAAGATAAGACTGCACAAAATCTCTTTGCAGGAATAAAAAGGAGCAAGGAAAAAAATTGAGTCAGACAATCCCAAGGCAGCCACTAGGAGGTGCTGTGGGTCTAATACAGCTTGGATGCTGTCCATAGGTTTGTTGGGAGCCAAGCAAAAATTTTAATCAGTGGGAATCGTCCAGCCGCCTGTGTATCACATCTCCACTGTTGCCTGGTGTGCTCTCTCGTCTTACTGAAGGGTTCAGGCCAGGTACACCCTCCGTCCACTTGTGGCCCTAATCAGAAATCTATTAGGAGCTGCCAGCCCTGAAGAGCAGTCTTAAGGTCAACCCTAATCATTAGTGTCCCATGCCTGCTTCTCGGTCTCTTTTCCAGATCCAAGTTACTCAGGCCTTCGCTGAGAGCTTGTTCCTTGGTTGATGGTCTGTCTACTCTTGCATCGTTGATCTGAGCCCTAGGCCCAGCTCCTAGCCCTACCACGTACCCCGCCAAAGACTCTGCTTCCCTTGTCCAGTGGCTGTCATCTCTTGCTGGGGCTCCTGCAGCAGCCTCTTCATCGGTTTCTCTGCCTTCATTCTTGCGTCCATTCTCCAAATATCAATCTGAGTAGTCCTTTGGAAACCAAAATTGATCGATTCTTAAAACCCTCCCGTGACTTCCTACTGCCATTAGAATAAAATTAAACCTCTTTACCATGGCCCAAGGGTCTCCAGGGGTTCTGGACTCTGACTATATCTTTTGTCATCATTTTTGTTCTTCGATTGTGCTGAGTTAGTTTCCACACCAGGCTCTTTCGGGCTTGGACATTGCTTAACTCCCTCGGAACACACCTTTGACCCAATAAAGTCTCCTGTGGCTCTGCTGGCCAATGTCTCTGGATTAACTTAGTGTCTTGCCCTGAGCATCCTGGAGGACCCACTGGAACGGTGTCCTTGGGAATGGGGACCGATATGATAACCATTATCTGTACCAGGCTGAGTCATCAGGGTCCTCCCTTTGAGTTACTGGGCAATTCCAATCACTCAGCTTTCATGAGACATAAATCAGTGGCCCGAATCCATCACCATCTCTGACTCTTCCGAAGATACTCATCAGAAGATGCGCAGTGTGTGTCCAATCTTTCAGCATCACTCAGTCAGAAAGGAGAGAAGGCAAGAAGTCGAACAGTGGGGCCAAGTATATCACGGAAAGATGGAATCGCAGGTTCTCTCCCAGGCTCAGGAAAGTGTCTATTCATCCGTCCCGCCAAGCTCTGCTTGGTGCCACCTGGGCACAAATATTTTCTAGGCAGAGAACTGAAGTGTGTATGTGTGTAGGAGAGAAAGAGAGAGGGAGGGAGAGAGGGAAGCATAAGACAAGTTTAGAAGTTTAGGGAATGTACTACTATTTGACCTTCTGCCCCTTGGATGACCTCACCTGCTCCAACCTGTGAGCTGATGGGAATGAGCAGTGACTTCTGTCTCTTAGTCTTGTCTGTTCTTTTAGGAAAAAAGCGACCTCATCTTTTGAGAAACCTCTCCTCCCCATTGTTAAAAACTTCTAAAAAGACCCCAAATGGAGTCACTGTTGGCTCTCCCAGAAATGGAACCTCGATCCAGTGACTCGGAAGTCACCTGATCAGCGCTAGTAGGTAACCACCCTGAGAGACCCTGGTCCTTCCCTACAAGGAAAGAAACCTTGCAGTAACCAACCCTCATCCTTGCTTCCTACAACTTTCTGTTCCTGCTCCCTTCTGCCTGCAAAAATCCTTCATTCTGTACAGCCCCCCACAGCTCCTTTTGATCTGCTAAATTGGAGGCGGCCCGATTCATGAATTATTGAATAAAGCCAATAGTATCTTTAAAATTTACACAGCTGAATTTTGTTTAACACCGTAAAACTCATTCTTTTTATGAGACCCTAAAACCGTGGTCTCCAAGCATTTTTATTGCATTCTCCGTTCATGAAATGTTTTGAGCATGCATATCCCCATCAATGTACACAAATCTATATAGATTACATGCATGTCCTATTATATAGATAGATGATCGTAAAATATTCATGGGGTGGGGTACAGGGGTTACGTATGAAATTAAAAAAAAAAAAAAGAAAAAGAGAAGTCTGATTTTTCTTCCCACATCCATGAGATGTCTCTATGTAGAAGTCCATTGCCCTAAATGATGAAGGTACCCAAAAGAAAATTTGAATATAAATCATAGGTGATTTATAGTGACCTCACCCCTAATAAACAATCTATGCAAAATCGGTATCTTCTTAAATCTCTAACCCCCAATGAAGCACTTATGCAAAACAATGTTATTCTTAAAGACCCCACAGCATGGCAGCTACAGTTCCCTGAGTGTGGTCCAGACACCAGCATCGTGGGCATCCCCTGGGAGCGTATCGGAAATGCAGACTCGCAGGCCCCATCCCACACCTGCTGAACCAGCATCGGCATGTGAACAGGAAGGGCTCAGGTGATTCTTGATAAGCACTGACCTAAAACACTGTTTCCCCAAACTCTGATTTTTGAACCACCCGTGATGGGTGAACAAACTTACGTCCGCCATTCCCACTCCAGACGCCCTGAGCCAGAACCGTCTGTGGTAGAGCCTGGAAATCTGTATTTTTATGAGTCAGCTAATACTCAGATTCACTTCGATTGCCTTCACTGCCAAAGCAGCAAACGAAGGTTGTTTTTCCTGCAACCATTGATTAACAGAACTTAAAATGGATATGACAAGAGTTCCACAGAAAGCATCCACCCCATCTTAAAGGTAATGAAATCCCAAATAGGGGCTTGAAAGGAAAATGAAATAAGTTATTCACAGGGGAAGGGTCAGCTGTAGAAGCTGGAGCCGGGGTCTGCCGTGTGGAGGGCTGGGTGGGCACGTGTGTGCTGTCTGCCGCAATCGAATACATCTCATCTCTCCTGGACTCGCTGCTATTCAGAGCAAAATAATTTAAGCGAAGAAATAAAGCCACTGCCTGAAATATGGCTCAGCTTCCGCTGTACTTCCTCCGAGAAGCTGCCGGCCACAGAGAGTAAGACTTTAAGCCAGGAAAGTAAGCAAGCGCGGTTATACGTTAGGCGTAGCAGCTCTACGAGAGGAGTCAGGTGGGCATGTGACGGCGAGCAGAGCAGCCAGGGAAGCTCTTGCTGAGGAGGCAGCACTTCGGTGGGTGGAGCGTGGAAGGAGGCGACGGCATCAGCCTCGCTAAAATCTGGGGGCGGAGCCTGCTAAGCGGAGGGAACCGTACGTGCAAAGGCCCTGAGGTGGGCGTCGGATTGGAGTGCTGAGAGTCCAGCAGGAAGGCTGGCCTGGATGGAGCGAGGGGAGGGTGACGAGGGAGGATGGCAGTTAGGCCACAGGAGGCCAGATTGTGCAGGCCTGTCATCAGACGGGAGCGGCTGCTGGGGTTTGAGCAGAGTTGCAAGCGGGCACTGGACC
>PVKZ01004631.1:0-15000 GCA_004027375.1 Macroglossus sobrinus | reverse complement strand
ACTCCTCACAGGAATCTGGACTGTTTGATGATGGACACAGTATAACAGTTGTGAAGTGGAATTTTTTCCCCCCTCATTCGTGAATATTTAATATAGGTCTGTGTAGTAGCAGGGGTCGCCAGGGACACCGCTGCCGGTCGGAAGACGGAAGGGCCCACTGGCCCAGGGATGCGGGTGGCTTCTAGAAGGCAGGAGAACACATTTTCTAGAGCCTCCGCAGGACCGCAGCCCTGCCGACACCTCGGCAGGAGTCCCCTTGGAATTCCGCCCCCCAGAACTGTAAGAGAATGCACCTGTGCTGCTGTACGCCACCGAGTCCATGGTCGTTTGTGCTCGTGGCCACAGGACACTCAGGCAGAGCGCCTGGGAGGCTGACGTGAACATACCAGGCACCTCCTCCTCCCGGCAGAATGAACGAGGTCAAACGTGGCAGCCAGAACATTCTAAACCCCACTCTGGCTGGGGGCGCGGGCTTTCGTCAACACATACGAATTTTCTGGACACGTGTTACTGACACGTCCCTTAAAACGTCAAAGAGCCACGGTGACTGTCACGACCGCGTCAGACAATCCCGACCTAAAGCCAGGTGACCGAGACCGCAGCCTGGAAGGGGCGGTGGGCGTGCAGCTCACAACCCAGGATGGCCCAGCTTCACCCTCCAGCACTGGGGGCCTGGGGCAGATGTGAGCTCCCTGCAAAGCCCCCGCCTGTGACACCCCTCCCTAGCCGCCTGTCACTCTTGCGTTCCTGCCACTTCCTCTAGTACCTCGCCACTGTTACCCAGGATGACAGTGCACCTCTCCACCCGCCCGGCAAACTCCTCCTTGGCACCTGTCGTCCCAGGGGGATTGTGTGAACAGCGTGTCCCGGTTGGGAAGATGAATCACACAGCCACCTACCTTGCACGAGCTGCTGAACAAGGGGCGTTTGGAGAGAGAGAACACAGCCAAGGGCAAGAAAGCCATGCCCCTGCGCCACCCCCATCACACTGAGTCTGTGCAAACGGGAGGGGAGCGAGAAATCGCGCTACCTGAGCCCGGGAATGAACTCAGCACAGCCTGGGGGGGGGGTGGAGCTATAAAACCCCGCCCACATCCCGCCCCCGCCAGAACCAGCCCACCTGCTGCAGCCTCCCTGGGGTAAAAGCATCACGTGGGACCCATCAGGTAATTAACAACGATCGATCGATTGGATGTTCAGAAACCAGCCCCGCTCCCCCACCCCGGGACTTAGATGAAAGAAAGGTGGACAAATTTGGTTTCCACTTATCTTGGGGCTGAGAACTTTATTATTTTTTTTTCCTCGAGCTGGCTAAGCGACATCCTGCCTTCTCGGGATTCGAACTGGCGTCCCTGTGAGAGTCTCCTTGCGGGACAGGCCTGGCAAACTCGGCCCAGGGCTGGTTTCCCGGTGGCGTGAGGGCGCTTAGACTCTGGTCTGAGGCTCCGCCACCTCCTGAGGCTAGAGACACACGACTGTGTCCCCTTTGGCTCAGCGGACAGCCATCCTCAACCCCCAAACACGTGGGTGGATGAGTCTCCAGAGAACGTCAGCCTCCAGCCTAGAAGTCTCCCCGCTGAGGACACGGAGCTTAACAGAGCAGGGATGATGCGTCCCGCTGTGGCCTGTTTGAAGTCCTGGCCCACAGGACCTGTGAGATAATAAAATACGACAGTTATTTAAGCCAGCATGGTCTGGGATCATTTTTACGCAGCACTGGGTAACTAACACAGAGAGGACCTAACTGATGCCATCTCATGCAGCAGCTGGATGGAAACGCTTACAGAAGGGCTGGGATTGGTACCGTTTCATTGGCACTGGACCAATCCCTGAGTCCAGGAGAAAGCTACAGTCCGATTGGCCCAGACAGTGGTTATATGGGACGCGATGATGGACAACTCCACTCGCACGGGAAGGCGGGAGAGGGGTCCTCCCAAGAAAATAATAATGCTGGCAGCAATGGCAGCAGCGTCAGATACAGTGACACCACTGCTGAGCCACCTCCAGCTCCTGCGTTTCCTGTTTGCTACCATGATGTCTTCTGCTGATTCAAAGCTGTTAACCCTTCACTATTAAAGACATCGCCACAGATGGTTCCCGGGGATAACCGTGCTACAGCTACTGATGCCAATGCCATTGCCAAGGTCAGCCTCATTGCCACTGAAGCTGCAGCTCCTGACCTACTGACGCCTTGAGCTAATTCACTCCCGCCCTTAGGAATCACGTGTTACTCTCATGGGACGCAAGACAGACCCTGGGCTGCACCACCAAACCGCTCAAAAGTAGAGTTTCAAAGCACAGAAGGATCTGACATTGATGGCTTGAAGATGGAGGGGACCCAAGGAATGGAGGTTGTGGCTGCGTGTCCCCCCCCCAGCTGACAGTCAGCAGGAGACGGAGACCACAGTCCTACAGCCACAAGGAACTCAACTACCAACACCAAGACCCAGACCCCGCTGATGCCCTGATTTCAGCCTAACCATACCCCGAGCAAACACCTGCTGACCATACTCATCTGTGAGCTAGCAGATGGGTAGCTTGTGGTTCTACTTCTTCTTCTTTCTGGTGAGAAAATGTACCATTTTAACCCTTTTTTTAAGTGTACACTTCAGTGGCATTAAGTGCATTCACCCTGCTGTGCAACCATCACCACCCACCATCGCTAGAACTTTCTCATCCCAAACTGAGACCCTGTCCCCGCTAAATCGTAGATTCGCATACCTCTTTCCCTGTAGCCGCTGGCAGCCAATATTCTATGATCTCTCTCCATGGATGTGACCATTCACGGTACCTCATAGAAATGGGGTCACAGTATCGGGACTCCTGGGACTGGCTTCGTTCACCGAGCATGTTTCCAAAGTTCATCCGTGTCGTATCACGTGTCGAAATTCCTTCCGCTTCGAAGGCAGAGGGATATTCCGTTGCCTAGATTTGCCACACTCCTCATCCACCGATGGACACTTGGGTGGCTTCCATCGCGCGGCTGTTGTGAACGATGCTGCTATGAGTGTGTGTGTGTGTGTGTGTGTGTGTGTGTGTGTGTGTGTGGTCCCTGAGCTCTCTTCACCTCCTGGACTCTATGAATGAGTGAGTGCTGTCTGCAACATCCCATCCTCAGCTCCCGTACACTCAGGCCAATGGCTTCTTTTCGGGAGTCAATCTCACACTTGGTTTTCTTCTTTTTTGCTCCTTTTCGTTTTTCCCAGCATTCTTCTCCAAAGAACCCTGCCTTCTCATCATGTGCCCGAAGTAGGACATCTTCCATTGTGTCACTTTCGCCTCCACTTGCTCTAGGACCCACTTGTCCGTCTTGCTGGTGGTCCATGGTATCCATAGAAACCGCATGCGGCAAACGAACCACTGTCTCTCCCATCAGCCGTCGTCACCGTCCCGCGCTCGCATCCGTGCACAGCATCGGGACCACGAGGGTGAGGGTGACCTTAGCCCCGGTCTCTAATGACACGTCTTTGCTCTCGATGACCGTTCCTGATCCTTCCACTGCTGCTCTTCTCGTGACGTCTTCATGTGCACCGATGGCCGAACCAGGGTAAACAGAATCTTCAACCATCTCGGCGTCTTCGCCGTCCACGTTAAAACCGTATGCCTCTTCCGTAGTCATGATTTTTGCTCGAGTGGAATCCCGCCTCGGTGCTCGCTTCTCTCATTTTCATCAGGAGTCATTTCAAAGCGCTGCTGCTTTCTGCCGCCGGTCAGGTGATGCCGTTTGCGTCTCTTAAGTTATTCACATTTCTTCCGACAATTTTCACTCCTCCTTCCTCTGAGTCCAACCCGGTTTTTCATACAGGTTCTGCTATAAAGTAAACAAATAGGTGTACAAATATATCTTCAAGAACCGATTTCCAGTTATTTTGGATATGTATATACCTAGAAGTAGACTAGCTGGGTCATAGGCTAATTCTCTCTAATTTTTTGAGGAACCACCATACTGTTCTCCACAACAGTTAAGCAGGTATTGTCTTAACCTGCTAAATTTATGCAAATTTGTTGCTCAGCGTTAGACAATACACTTGAGTCCTCTCTCTCACCCCTGAAGAGCCACTGCTTCCTATATCCACTACTCCCATGTCGTTCAGAGTTTTCTTTACCTCTCTCTGCAGCTACAGAGTTAATCATGCCTTCTAAAATTTCCCCTCTTCAAACTTCTAGTGTGGTGTGTGTCCCCTGATGGCCCCTGAGAGAATTTGTAGTAAACGTGTTCTACGTGGAAGTTGATTTGGACTCACAGCCAATTCAGCAATATCCACCCATTGTCCAATCATAAATTCGTAACAGTTTGATTTCGTGTGGGTTTGTTTGGGGTGCAGTTCCTACCTCTAACCTCTGCGATCTCACACAGCCCTGCGTTCAAACAGGAACGCTGGACATAAACCAGGACAGTGCAGTGGTCTCAAGAAGAGAAAGAGAATTTGAGTGTTGTCCCTTCTGTCGTTCTGCCTGACCCCTCGGAGTTCTTGTTTGGGTTTAAAATTTAAAAGAGGGACAAAAAGCACAAACGACAAGGTGGACGCTTTTTTTTTATAGGTCCAGATTTTGATTAATATATTAAATATTTTACCGAATTCGAATAAGATAGTCGAAATGAAGCTTCATACTTCTTTATGAATTGTTTAAGTATGACCCAAGAAAATAATAATGATGACTGATTATGAAATGATGCTTACTGAAAGTAATTTCGCTGCACAGAAGAGGGAGGTATTAAAATATAATCCACCGTGGGAGCAAAATACGAGGTGTCCCACGGGGGGTGGGGGCACGCTCAGTAATAATAACATTAGGTTTGTCCTCATCGTGTCGTTATAAATACTACTTGGTCTTTATTCAATATAGTAAGGCAATTTTGAATCCAGCAGCACCAGGAAATACAGACCAGGTCAAATTCCACCTTCTAAATCCCATCCTGTAATTGTACCCTCCCTAAATTAATTTGCTCCCTCCCTTCTGTACACTTTGTTTCAAGCTTTGCTCTTCAGAGGAAGCAGCAATGCTGGGATTTTAAGTTTCCCGAAACCTTCCTCTTCTTGGCTGCTGCTTCTCAAACAAAATGATGGAAGCACTGGATTCCCCCCCGCCCCCAAGAGCAGGGGATGCGAGCAGAGGGCTCTTCTGGACCTGCCCCCCAAGATCTGAAGACCCAGCTGTCTGTCCATCCATGTCCTATGAGGCCATGAACCCCCGAGCAGTCACACAGGGCCACCGATTCTTAAACCAAGTGCCCACGTGTCGACCGGCTACCATGGCAACAAGAGCTGAGCCCACTAGCCCACAGCTGCTCCGTCTACAAGCCGTGCTGGACCGCACCGTGAGGCCGGTTATCGATCCTCTTCCTGCGTGACTCTCCTCCTTCCTGCCACGGCTGCATATTTACTCCACGGCAATGCTGAGCAGAAGAGGCCCCTGAGGGGTCACCGTTGCCCCTGACTTGTACCTGAGGCAGCTCATCAGCATCAGCCAGGGCGCCCTCCACGTCCCGGGGGCTGGGGTCTGCATCCCCGTAGTCCAGAGATGTCCCACCAGCCGGCTGTACACAGCAGGAACAGAGTTTACAGACGGCAAGGCCAGCAGATTTCGGACACGAGGTGCTCACCGCGCCCAGAGACAGAGACCCCCACATCGTGTTACTATTTTCACCGACCAGACTGACGAAGATCAAAAGTTTGATAACCGTAGACGAACAGCTAAGCCTCTTGTTTATAAAATGATTCTACAAACGGATAATGAAAAGACCAATCATCTAATCCAAAAGTGGGGAGGGCAGAGGAGATAAACAGACAAATTGACAGAAAAGGAAATACAAATGAATGTTAAACATATCAAAAGATGATCACTTCATTCATAATAAGAAAATCTAATAAAAACCAATCCACCCAAAAGTCTCGTAATACACTGATAAGGTCGGGGGAACAGGCTGGTGAGACAGCAAATGGGTACAGCCCCATGTGGGTGCTATCTATACGCCAATTACAAGCGCTTTCCATCTTTTCAAAAGCCATAAATTCCACTCCTAGGAATTCAACCAGCTGATATCATTCCACGTGTGTGAAAAATGTTTTCATACAGAGATATTCATTTGCAACACTGTCAGTCACCGCAAAAGATCAGAAATGGCCCATTTCCTAACCGGAGACCCGTCAAATCAATTATGGTCCGGCCACGCAGTAAAAGACTCTACTAGACAACCATTTCAGTAAAAGAAGGAGTCGGATCACTGAAGTAATCCCCAGACGTTTAAAGGGGGAAAATGACAAAGTGTGCTTAATGACAACATTATTTTCAGCAGTGATCACTTAATAATCACTGATAATCATTATTTTCTCAACTCATAACTTTAGGTTGAAAATAAATAATGAACTGTTTTTATAAAGAATAAATTTCAATTTTAAGAACACTCAAATTCATACACATGTAGCATATATCTAGTTGTTTATACAGACGAGTCTGGAAAGATACATATATATATATACGTGTGTGTATGTGTGTGTGTATATATATAGTGACAAGGCAAAGGATCTGAATAGACATTTTTCCAAAGAAGATATAGAAATGGCCAACAGGTACACGAAAAGGTGCTCCACATCACTACTTAGGGAAATGCAAATGAAAACCACAGTGCAATATCCCCTCCTACCGGTTAGAAAGGCTACTATCCAAAAGGCAAGAGATGACAAATAGCGGTGAGGATGTGGGGAACGGGGCTCCTGGCGCACCATTGATGGTGATGTACATTGGTGCAGGCATTTTGGAACACAGGATGGAGGTTTCTTCAAAAATGAAAAAGAGAACTGCCATCTGACCCAGCAATCGCACCTTTGAGAATATATCCAAAGAAAACAAAAACACTAACTCAAAGAGATATATTCACCCTGGTGTTCACTGCAACAGTGTTTACAGTAGCCAAGATACAGAAGCAAAGTAAGTATACATCGATGGATGAATGGGTAAAGAAGATGTGGTCCATATATACGATGGAGCATTATTCAGCCATAAAAAAAAAAAAGATATCTTGCCATTTGCAGAATGGCTGGACATTGAGGGCATTATGCTGAGTGAAATAAGTCAGACAGAGAAAGACAGAAACCATATGATTTCAATTAAATATGGAATCTGAAAAAAAATACAAGTTCATAGATACAGAGAACGGAGGCAGGGGATGAGAGGGGTGGAGAAATAGATAAAGGGATTCAAAATGTACACAAATAAATAAGAAATGGGCGTGCCACGTACAGCATGGTGACGACAGCTAATAATACCGTGCTGTATACTTAAAAGTTGCTAAAAGAATGAATCTTAACAGCTCATCACAAGAAAAAGATTTGTAGCTACGTATGGTGACCAATGTCGAGTAGACTTACAGTGGTGATCATTTTGCAAGATATACAAATATCAAACCATTTTGAGGTCGACCTCAAACTAATATAATGTTATATGTCAATTATTCCTCAGTAAAAAAAATAAATAAATAAAACGGAAGGATTACAAGCATAACTGGAGCAACGTATAAGCGCTGGGAGCGAGAAAATGTAGGTATTAGAAGCAAGATGATTAATTTTCAGATTGTACAGGAATGGGGTGTGGCCGGCCCCTATAAGAAAATGCTTTCTCAGCAGGAACACACTGAAATGGAGATGCTGGGGATCAAACCCAGGACCTCATACATGCTAAGCATGCGCTCTACCACTGAGCTACATCCCCACCTTGTTTAAAGATAGTTTTCTAAACTAACCTCATGAAATAAGAGAAATTTACTCTTTAAAAAATTAGTTATAGGGGGAGTCACTTTCCTCTTTGTGGAGTGGGAAAGCCCTGGGATTTAGGAGAAAAAAAGGAATTTACTTTTCTCCCTGTGGTTTTTGTATTATTTGAGTCTTTATCCACGAAAGCGCTGCTTCCTTAAAACAAAGATATAGAATAAAGGTTAATCTATGGCCATGCTACTCTGAAGGTGCCTGATCCCGTCTGATCTCAGTGGCTAAGCAGTGTCGGGCCTGGTTGGTACTTGGATGGGAGACCACCTAGGAGGACCAGCTGCTGTAGGCGTAAAACATTTTAAACATCAGGGATTATAAACTGACAAGGTCCTTGCAATCTGTGAGGTCAACCAAGGGTGCTTCGTCTACAAATAATTAATCCATCCATCAATCCATTAATTAATTAAAATAAAGGTTAGACAAAACCACTTTTCTGCAATAACGTCCCCACGTTACAGGTGGGAAACTGAGGCCCAATAAAAGAAGGGTTTCCTTCATCCATAAAGCCCCGGCTCCCCCAAGCCATGGGGCCTCCTCCCTCTGAGCCCCAGAACCCCTCCCTCGTCCCTGGGTGAGAGCGCTGACCCTCATTCCCATCTCCCGTCCATCTCTGTGCCCTCGGTACCCAGCTCGGGGCATCCATCACTTGTGTTCATCCATTCACCTTGCGGCCAATAGTTGCTGAGAGCTGACCGTCGTCCAGACATCACGCTAAGTGCTGAGAGAACACTGATAAACCTCGTGGCCAAGGTCCCTCCTGACCTTGTAGACGAGGCTGCCGTGTACAGTCACACAAGCTGTGACTACACAGTTTCTGGGACCGCCATTCACACAGACTATTTAACCGCTGTCCCCTGGATTTGTGCACGGCTCTACCTACCTAACGAAACCCAGCGGCCCTGCCCAGATGTCCCATCATCCGGTGGGAAAGATACACTAAACAAAGCAGGGTATATTCCTTTTAACTGCACAATGAAGGAAAAGAACCAGGTATCATTAAGAGAACAAAAGGAGGGGCCTATTTTGAGTTTCACATAAGAAATTGTATTAGTTAGGAGTTGTATTTAGTTGCTAGTACTAGAGATCCCACTTGATAGCTTTAACAAAACAAGAGTTTCCTTTTTCTCTCATTTCACAAGAAATCGGAAGTAGGCAGCAGCCCAGGACTAATTTGGCAGCTCCATCAGCTATCAGGAGCCCAGCCTCCTTCTTTCTACTCCCTAATCCTTAGCATGTGGCTTCCCTTCTCAAGGTTGCCTCGTGGTCCAAAATGATTGCTAAAGCTCCAGCTACCACATCTGCATCCTCAACAACAGGACGGGGCTAGGACAGAGAAATAAAGGAACACACCCCCATGCATTTAAGGAGCTGACTGTGTCTTATAGAGTATTTTACTCCCGTGCCATTGGCCAGAAATCGGTCACATGAACACACTGTGCTTCAAGGGAGGCTGGGAAATGTAGTATCTAAGGTGTCGCCCTTATTGTTACCAAAAAGGGGGGAAATTGTTATGGAGAGGCAAAGAGCAGCCTGTGCTGTGGACTGGGAGGAGAACGGGAGTTAATTAAGTGTGAAGAGCTGCGGGATCGGGTTCCAGGCAAAGGGGACAGCGAGGAGCAAGGCTCCAAGAAGAGAAAGGGGTGCTGTGTTCTCAGAACCAACAAGAGGCCAGCAAACGGGAGGAGAAGGAACCAGAAGACACAGGAACACTCAGCCCCCTCGTGCACACCAGCAAACCCAGACACCTGCCTTCCACGCTGGGCAAAGCCCTGGCGTGAAACACACCCGTGTTCCTTCCTGTTCCAGCCTCGGTCCTTACTCGCCGATGGCCTTGGGGACGGATGCCTTCTCACTCATCGGAGCCAGGAATGACACGGGAACAACCTGCAGCTTTAGTATGTGAATCAAGGGAGCCAATGCATGTAAGGAAGTTAGCACGACACCTAACACGTATCAGTACTCGTATTTATAAAGCACGTTCCTCATCAGAAAGACGCACACGATTGGGACACGGTCAACAAGCGAGGTTTCGTCCCCAGCTTTGAGCCAATTGCCTGGCACACCGGAGTGCTCAGAACACGGTCGCTGTCACTACTGCCAAGGACAGAGGCCAGCTTGCCAGAATTTCTTCCTGCTTCTTTTTCTACTCCTTCCCTGCACGCCACCAACCACAGATCCACCCAACCTCCTGATTAGTCACCGCAGTGGCAGGCTAGAAATGAGGGTGCCAGGGTGGAAAGTGCCACCCCAGGTTGCTGACAGACCCCCAAGCACCCGGCCAGAGCCCCCAACAGTCTGTCTTGCTCGGGGCCATAAGCGAGTCCACTCAGCATCGGTGCAGAAATGCACCGAACCTGAGCGAAACCCACACTGGGACGCCGGGAGCCACCGCCATTGACATCCCCATCGATTTGCAAAGCCTGTTTTTATCGTCCCTCTTCCCGCTGAGGGCTGCATATAGTTTGAGGCCGGCGGTCCTTTCGTAAATAAGTAAATAGGGAGGTAAATAATAATAATAAGAGCTAACGTTGATGAGGTGCTCGGCATATGGTGCCGGGCGATGCTGTGGGACTTTGCTGCCAGCGTTTCACTCCATCAGCACCGAGGAGACTGGCCCCTTCGAACGGTCCCCATTGGACACAGGAGGGGACCGAGGCTCAGAGAGCTGTGGTCACCTCCCTAAAGAAGGAACAGGGTCGAAGCTCTGGACAGCAGTCTGACAGTTCCTCCAAAAGTTAATTACGGAGTCACCACGGGACCCAGCAGCTCCACGCCTAGGGACATGCCCGATAGAAGTGACATCTGTCCACAGAAGGACACAGACACGAGGGTTCAGGCCGCAGTTGTCACGGCAGTCGAAAAGTGGGGACAATCCAAATGTCCGTCAACAGATGATGGGTAAATAAAACACGGTACGTCCACACCAGGGAAAGGAATGGCGCATGGACCCCGTGACAGCTGGTGCTGCGTGAGGACAGCGTGAGGACAGCTCGCCCAGGTAAAGGAGCCAGCGGGCGAACCCCCCCCCCCATCCGAAGGTGGAGCAGCGGCTGCCAAGGGAGGGGATGAGCAGGGACCCGGGAGTGACCGGCTGCCAAGAAGACGGGGTCCCTCTGGGTGGGGGGGAGTGACAAAAATCCTCTGGAATTATCTAGTGAGGACCGTTCCATGGCTCCATGAATATTCTAAAACCCGTTGAGTTATACGCTTTAATGTCATGACTTGTATGCTAAATGAATTCTATCTCGTTTTCTTTTGAGAGAGAGAGAGAGAGAGAGCCAGAGCTACAGAGTGGGGTTGATCCTCAAGGCCATCTGACCCCCAACCTCGATGACCACGTTCTGAGCAGCTCACGTGAACACGAACCCAAACTCCCAAGGTGCTTGCCCCATCCTTCCGTCCCCACTAAGGAAGCATGACACGGACCGAGCTCCATGGATTGACACCCTACAGTGCAGGCTCTGCTGTTCATGGGCTGTGGCCCATTAAGGCGAGTTACAACCCGCTCAGCCTCAGTCTCCACTGCTATAAAATGGGTTGGACAGCCGTGCCCACTTCTGGGATGACAGTGAGACATAACACACGTGCTCGAGAAATAGCAGCTGAGGGGGGTTTTCCAAGCCTGGATCCTCAGCCTCCCCTCACCCACAGCCTGGCTGTTCTCCAGCTGCTCCCCTCACTCTCTCTGAGCCTCCCCAACTCCATTCTGACCTTAGCTGCCCGTCCCCCCAACCCCAACCCTGTGTTCATAGGTAGCGAACATTTATAGCAATGCCAAGGACTGGGCTGGGCTCTTTATGCCTGTGTTATCTCATTGAATCTATAATAGTATTAAACCCATTTTCCAGAGGAGGGCAAGGAGGCCGAGGCGGGTTAGGAGCATACAGCTGGGAGAAGTGGGCTCTGAGACCAGCTGTACCTGATTTCCCCAAATGTGGAGTTGTTTTAAAAGTTTTAAAAGTTCTCCCAGCATAGGTATGGAGGGGTCGGAATCCAGGCCTCACCCCCACATCCGGTGTCTACATGTGGGTTCCACTCAATCACTTACTCCCATGTTACAGATAAGAAAGCTGGGTCTTCAAAGGCTACCCCAGGAGCAACAGGGCTCCTTTCTGATCCCATTTCTCACAAGCGGGGCGTGAAGCTCGCACCTCTGGACTCTCAGTTCAGTGCTCATGCCGCCCCTGTCCCCACCCCTAACCCCATCTGCATCCCAGGCTTGGGGGGGCAGGCAGAGTGCCACAGTAACGGGTCCAGGAGCCAGAGGCTGCAGTTCTGACACCATTCAGCTGTGCGACCTTGGGTCGCTCACTCCCCTTCTCTGAGCAGGAGTTCCTCATCCCAGCCCAGTCCTCTCCACAGCCCCCAGGGAGAGTCCCACCCCCCTCTCATGCCGTGAACTCCCCCCCCCCACCGCCCCCCAACACACACACACTCCTCATCCTCAAGAGGCAGAGGTGGAGAAGCGAAGAGCCATCACATAATTCAAAGACGCGCCTGCTCCTGGGAGCCCAAAGTTGCTGCCCTTCGAAGGACAAAGAGAAATACATTTGCATTAACCACTTAACAGCTGGAGCGCCGCGTCCGGGAGCCGAGTGAGGAGCCAAATCTGCGGTGAGCACTGCCACCCTGTGGCTACCTGGCTGAACTGCAGGTCACCTCCGGGGCCTCCGAGGCTAATAGGATTCAAAACACGAGGGAAGGAAAATTCAACTAGGGCTAAAGGACAGACTGAGCGAGACATGCCATACTCAGAACGGCAGAGGCTGTTCCCCTGCCTGGAACACTGTTCCCCAAAGAGCTCCCCCCCATCTCCCCTCCAAGCCTGGGCTCACCTGTGTCCCTTCCCAGCATGCCCCAGCCCCCTGAGCGTGGTGTTCATCTCCGTCTAGGGGGCTGTGTGTTTTAGTGCCTCAGAGCACACGTCTTCGCTCATCACCTCTCTCACGGGACAGAGATTTTTTTTGTCTGTCTTGCTCACTGCGGTGTCCTCAGCACCTAGGAAAGTGCCTGGCTCACGTCACTTTTATGTATCAAATGCGTGAACGGGCGAATGAACTGGATCGGTGGCTTAGGCAAGCTACTATGATCTCATTTGAAAATATCCTCTTTACAGACGTCCTTAGTTAGGGTGGGCCTTACACCCAATGACTGGTGTCCTTGCCACACAAGGAGAGGACGCTGAGGGACCCACAGGCACACAGGGAGAAGGCTGCGTGAAGACAGAGACAGAGATGCCACAGATCAAGGGAGCACCCAGGGCCACCAGCAGCTAGGAAAGGCAAGGGAGGACTCTCCCCTTCGCAGGGACGGTGGCCCTGCCGTCACCTTGAGTGTGGACTTCTGACCTCCAGAACTGCGCGAGAATACTTTCCTGCTGTTTTAAAGCCTCCTGGTTGGTGGCAGCCACAGAAATTCACACCGGTTCCCACGCAGTGAAAGCATAAAGCGGGCGTTTGTGGCTGCATCGTCACTTCAGTTCAGGTCCAGCTTCCCGCTGGAGAGAGAGAGTCCACATCAGAGAGGCCCAGGGGCTTGAGAGGCCGCCTCGGACCTGCCAGCAGAGGAGAGACAAGCCCTGTGCGGGCGACAGAGCCGTGAGCAGATCGGTGGCTGCATTTTAAACCACTGCCTTTTGGAGTAGCTTATTACGCTGCGTGGACAGCTCAGACCCCGCCAAGCAAAGTTAGCCAGAAGCATGCTCTGGGTTGTTTGGTTACAGCGTCGTTTACGACATTATTCAATACTTAATGAGATTATCTCGGTTCTTCGTGGCACAGGACGAAGAATGAATGAATACGTGAATGAATTAATGACCAAAAATGTATCTCTGCATACACATTGTTAATAATGTTATTCATCCTCAGATGATAGATGTTCTCACACACCTTTAAGACTGTGCCCCGTGGGGTGTCTCAGACACGAGGTTTGTGGGCCCAGGGAGCAGGGCAGAGGCTGTCAGTTCGAAGGCACCCCGACTTCTCCACTTGATCCCACCCACCAACTTAGAGCAAAGCCCAAAGCACGAGACTGTCAGAATTAAAAAATATACATATATATATGGAATAAACCTGACACAGAACCGAGAGAGATGGCGCCCCCAAGTGGGCGTCGCTGGAAATGCCTTCCGGGAGAAAGGAGAAAGTTGCCACGTTCAAGTTCACCTCTGAAAGAGAACTTGACATTGGGGCCGGATGCAGACGGTCATGATCTAGACCAGGGCTGCAAACTCTAGTGCCTCTGGGGCCGGCAGGGGATGGACGTGGGGAGGCCGGCTGGGCGGGGATGGGGTGAGCACAGCCCCACGTGACCTCGGGCAGCCTCAGCCTATGCGCTACAACGCTGAGCTGTGCAAGAGGTCACTTCCCAGGGGGACACAGCAAATATCCCATTGCATCTCAAGTCGCAGTGGCTACTGGTCCCTTTCGTGGAGAGATGAGCAGGCAGAGGTTCCGGCGGGAAGAACCGCCTCCCGCCAGCAGCAGGGGACAGAGCGACTTCCCCACAGAGAGGCAGGGATGACAATGCTAAGTGCTCCCATGGTTCCCTCCAGCTCCTCTCCCAGGCTGCAAACGGCTGGCTTCTCACCGTGTCCTTACGGGGCGGAAAGAGGGAGCCCTGGGGGACCCCTTTAACCAGGGTACCAGTCTCTCCTACGTGGGGGGCCCCCCTCATCACCCCATCGCCTCCCAACGCCTTCCATTGCGGGGTAGGGTTTCAGCACAGGATCTGGGGGGGACACAAACCTTCAATCTCTCGCACTTACAGATTGTCAAGTGTAGCAGCCGCGGCTGCTGGGGATGGGGCCAGGGGCTCAGGTCGCTTGTGGGTGGAGCTCGGGGTCAGCCCCCAGGTGAACCACTGGAAGAAAGACAATAAAATCTATGACAATAAAATATATAAATATCCACCGCTTTTTATTCACAGAACCAGCACGTATGGTTCAGCACCAGCTATGCGCCCAGAAGTTTCCAGACGCCCAAGCCTTCCAGTCCCGGGGCAGGAGAAGGCTCTGTGTCTGTCCATAGCTCATGGTTCTTGTTCGCCAGACACAGAAACTGGCTCTAGTCAATGACGTGGTAAAGGCGTTCAATAAAAAGATGCTGGGGGAACTTCTGGAATCGTCTGTACCCGACGGGGCCGAGAGAGAGAGAAGCTGGAGTCCCCAAGGCATGGGCACCGGGGGGAGTGACGGGCCAGAGGACGCCCCGACTGTGGCCTGTTCTGTCCTTGC
>PVKZ01004630.1:0-75528 GCA_004027375.1 Macroglossus sobrinus | reverse complement strand
GCGCGCGCGCGCGCCTATTTCATCATTTCACCATGTTGGGCAATGACGTCATTGTCTTACAGTAAATTCCTGCATATCTGGTTTTATTTCAGACTCTTGGGGTAGGCAGCCTGCTAAAATGGTTCCCAGTGATTCCTGCCTCCTGGTACCCATGCCTTGCCTGAGAGTGTGGGCTGGACCTAGTGACTTGCTAACCAACAGAATACTGCACAAGTGATGGGATGTCACTTCGAGGTTAGACTACAAAAGGGTGTGACGTTTTCTTACTGACACTCTGTTCCCTCTCCCTTGCTAACTTTGGCGAAGCCAGCTGCCATGTTGCGAACTGCCTGATGGAATGGTTTATGTGCTGAGAAATTGAGGATGATAGGCTCTGGCCAGTAGCTAGGAAGGAACTGCAGCTCTTAGTCCAACGGTCCACGAGGAACTGAATCCCACCAACAATTGCTGAGTGAACTTGATAGCAAATCCTGGCTCAGTTGAACCTTGAGATGACTGTGGCCCCAGCTGGCACCTTGAATGGTCTTACCTGAAACCTTGATCTAAAGGATCCTAGCTGAGCCACATCTGGTCTAACCCAGAGACCAGGAGATGATACGCAGGGTTGTTTTAAGTCAGGCACAGCTTTATATGGTTTCCAGTCCTCTGCCTGATGGTGGGCTTCCTCAGTCTCTGGGCTGGCTTTATACCAGTTCTCCTGTGGACATGGCAACACCTGGCCCAAGGGACCCCCTGCAACAGCCAGATAGAGAAGTTACCAGGGTCCATGTGACATCCAATCACAAGTCTCTTTTATCTCACTTGGGATAACGATGCAGCCAATTTAATTTTTAAGAGAAGTATATGTACATATAAATAGCAAGCAAGCAGAATTTCAACCACAGAGGATTTTTTTTTCTCTAAAACATAATTTTGGGAAGGCAACTTTAAACAAAGAACTTGCAGACGTGTGCAATTCCTGCTTATTAGAGAGAAGCAAGCTCTCCTTGGGAGGGACGTGAAGCCCTCAGCATGGCTGCTTAAGAAAAATAGACAGCAGTTAAGAAGAAAGAAAGGAAGAAAGAAAGGAAGAAAGGAAGGGAGGAAGGAAGGAAGGAAGGAGGGAGGGAGGGAGGGAGGGAGGGAGGGAGGGAGGAAGGATAATACTCTTCTTCCCACCAAAAGCAGAGAGTCCCAGTGCTTCAGTATCATGAAGTCTTAGGTCCCATGCAGAGAATTTTCCCAAAGGAACCGATAAAGACCCACCAAGGTGGAATGTTAATACCGATGAAGTTATAACCAGGACTCTTTCTGCTTCTAGATTAGAGAACATTTTGCATTGAGGCCATTACTGATCTTATCTATGACATCAACAATTTTATCCTTAGTGTTGTAGAAGCCCTAATGCTGCCCCTTGCCTACATCAAAATTTAAGAAGAGAAAACAAAAGCATATGATGTCCTAATGAGGAAAGTAGATACTATTGTAGACATAGGGAAAATTAATAATTATAAGAAATATTATGTGCAAGTTTATGCCAATAGTTTGGAAAATCTAGATAAATGCACGATTATTATGTAAAATATAATGTAACAAAGCCAACTGAAAAAGAAGTAGAAATGCTAATGTAAAAGCAAAAAAGATGAGACTCTTTCTGATGTTGGTTTTAATCTGATGCTCAGTTTAATAATATGCTGCATAAGAAGCATATAAAATTAATCACATGCCACAGAAGACAGGCTCGGCTCCCAGGAGTGGCTTCTGCTTAGGACACAGCCCCTCGAGTGGTGAATGCTAACTGTCATGTAGAAAAGGAATATTTCTCAGAAACCAACAAGTCTCCTTGTAAATGGAAAAATACTAAAAAACCAGAATAATCGTAGAAAACAATGGGAAACCGTATTTAATAATGATCACTTATAAATGCATCAGGCCCAGCCAGTTTAACAGGCAAGTTTTTAAAAAGTTTTTAAGTTCATTTAAGTTTTTAAGTTTTTTTTTTAAGGCCAATTACTTTTAAGCAACAGATAACTTCCATGTTATTTAAATGCTCCCAGAGGAAAGATAAAGATGGAAGAAAAGCTTCTCAATTAGTTCAGTGCAGTTACGACGTTCCTCCAATATGGGAGAAAGCCCATAAGCCCCTCTTTATAAAGAAAACCCAAGATGAGGAAGATAAAGGTCCTTTTCAGAATGGAAGTCTGCTCGCAGCTCATCTGAAATGGGCTGGCTGGCTGTCCCATTCCTTAGTTTAAAACTAAGGAAAAAGCCTCAGACACAAATGCATTTTTATTTACCTGACCTCAAACTGCTGTCTCTCAGAAAAGCTGAGCCTCCCTGATGCTGAGAAACACGTTCATCTACTCTTTATTACTCTTATTAAGACTCTCAGAATAATTCGGTGGTTTCAAATGCTTGCGACATGTTGCTCGGGCTAAATTATAAAATTCATGGAAATTGATGATGGCTCAAAAATGATGTCAATATACATAAACGATCCAACAGCAAGCTTAGCAAGTTTCTTAAAGAAGTGTGGCATTCCGGGCGTACGAAGCCTCCGTGGGTGATTGCAGCATTGTGAGAGGCGTCCTCTCTTCTTTCACTGCGAGAGAATTTTTAAATACATTATATTGGACAGCTCTTTTTATCCTGAAAACAAAATGTAAGGCAATGCTTTTTTGTTACTATATTTTTAACATTTTTGTCCATGTTCTCCAAATCTGATAAAGCTAGCATAAAAAGTGATCTATACATTAATCTTATAAACGCAGACACAAAATTGTAAGTAATATCCTAGCAAATCAAATCCAGCGGTATTTTAAAGGAATATCTGTCTGAGCAGAATTTATTCCAGCCATGCAGTGATAACGCCGACGTAGGACATCGGTCAGCACAATAAATTAAAGGAGAGACCATACAAGTAAATCCCATGACATTAGACGTCTCCCTATAACCCAGGGCAGTTGTCTCCTCGGTACGTTTGGGGTTCCAAGGGAATGTCCCACCACCATGGCTTCCATGTCACCAAGCTGGGCATTGCCAAAGCAAAAATTATACCAGGAGAACTTAAACAGAGAAGAAGACTTTATTCAAAGCTACTGTAATAGGGAGAGAGAGACTAGAACCAAGTCTGAACTCAACTCTGCTGAACCTGGAGTGCGGGAGGGCTTGTAAGTGCTGGCATGAGAAGGAGATCAGGGGCCATTGCGTTTGCTCATTAGCTTTACCCAAAGGAGGGCACTTTATCATTTGGAGCAAGGTGCCCATTGAAGTTAGGCTTCTTCCCTCTCACAGAGACTGGGTGATAGAGACACTATCTTCCTTTTCCTTATCTAAAGAAAATGGTCTAAGAAAAGGGAGAGCAGAGCCTAGAATCACGAAGAAGCCAGCCTAAGGTTTGGTCAGGCTGAAGGGAATGTTAAGGTTTTCTCGGTCACGGCCCCCTGTCACCTGCCTGGTGTCCAACTGGAGGGGCCTTCTGGTGCGGCCTTAATCCGAGCTTCATTTTATTAAAACACTTCATGCAGCTACCTGGAGGTTGGGGCAGAGGCATCTGCTTGGACACTGGAAAGTGAAGGCCCACGGTCACAAGTAGAATATTTTTAACAGGGCCTCCTTCACAAACAGAACAAAGAATATTCTTCAGAAATCATTAGTAGCCTCTCGTTGAATGGTGAAGCATGAGTCACCCCTGTACAACCCCATTGATGACGGACACGTGCAGTACCATGTATCTATCACTCATCAGTGTTTTGAACTTTCTAGCTAATGTGACTGGATGGGAACCAGAGGTAAAATGAGTATTAAAAATGAGAGACGCACTGTTATCATATGGAGAGGCTATGATTGTATTTCTAGAAAATCTGTAAGGTTAAAAAAAATTATTCAACAAATAAGACTCAAGAAGAGGCTGAGTTTAATCTCATACAAGTATCAGTGATTTTTCTTTAAACTAATAATAACCAATTGGAATAAAATAGGTTGGGGAGATACTAGCCGCAAAATGGAAAAAGAAGAAAGACAGGAAGGAAGGAAGGAAGGAAGGAAGCAAGGAAGGAAGGAAGGAAGGAAGGAAGGAAGGAAGGAAGGAAGGAAGGAAGGAAGGAAAGAAGGAGGGAAGGAAGGAAGGAGGAAGGAAAAAAGGAAGGAAGGAAGGAAAAAAGGAAGGAAGGCAGACCCTGGAATATCTTAAAAACCTGGAGATGAACCTAGCAAGAACCAAGGAAGAAAACTTTTCAAATTTACTGGTGAAAATTCCCAAATAAAGAGAGATCCATAGATGCTGGATGGAAAGATCCAATATTACAAGTTGTCAAAGCTTTCAGGCCTTTTCAAATGAAGAATTACATTGATGCAATTTCAATAAAAATTCCAAAATAATTTTTTATGACTTAATAATTGATTCTCAATCTGGAAGAATAATAACATGATAATATCCAAGAATACCCAATGTTGAAAAAAAAAGAGTAATGAGTGAGGATACCAAATATCAAAGCACACCATCAACTTACAGCCATTGAAAAGTAGGGTGTAGCCATGGGAACAGAGCGATATTTCTGTGGGACAAAATTGTTTTAAAAAACCCCTCTGTGGTCGGAAGTCTGCTTGCTTGCTGTTTATCCGTATATATGCCTCTCTTTAAAAATAGAAGTGATTTGCATCATTATTCCAAGTGAGATAAAAGAAACTTGTGATTGGATGTCACATGGGGCCTGGTAACTTCACCTGGCTGCGGCTGGGGGTCTCTAGGGCGGGCGAATCCCACCAGTGTGGCCATGTCCGCAGGAGAACTGGTATAAAGCCAGACCGTAAGACGGCCCAGAGGTTGAGGAAGCCCACCTTTAAGCAGAGGACGGGCAACAGGGGGTTGTGCCTGGCAACGTAACAAATACAGAATTAAAAGGGCGTTCCTTGACTCTTCTCAGTCTCTTGGTATTGGTCAACAGCTGCCATTTCACAGGGATCAAAAAGAACCAAAGTGCAGAGAGGGCAGGCATTCCCAGCCGTGGCCGGCCCCTGGCTCACAGGATGGCACAGGCTGTCCACCTTGGCCTCCAGCCCACTCTGCAAAGGACTTCCTAGCCCACCCATGTGCTCTGCCTGCCTCTTGTCACAGAGTAACCAGCTCTTGTCCTAGTCAGAGCCTGATGCCACTCCATACTCGACTGCCCAGCCCCTCACTGCTCTAGGCTGAGCGACATCCTGCCTCATTCAAGTGGCCGCCCAGCACAATTTTCCATGTTCAGCTCGCCTGTTGTATCGCTCACGACAAATGAGTTTCTGTGACTTTCATACTTTGGAGCTGGGGTCCGGTCAGCTCTGGGACCCTGGAAATAAATATTCTGAGCCTGGCTGGGAAGCTAGAAGCCTGATGTGGATCATGCCCATGAAGGCACTCAGGTAAATGCCACCCTGTAAGAACTCATGGTAGTAATACTAACAGTTTTCACGTGTCACTCTTGGTAGAATGGGTCTGTATCTCTCGGTCAGACTTGTCAGCCAGCAGACAGAACGCTGTGGCCAAGGCAGGTCCCCAAAGTCACTGTGGAAACCAAGATAAAGTTTTCACTGTCTGTTGGTGGAATGAGAAACCCACAGAAAATGAGGGTCATGTAAGTGGCTACCTGCCTTCCTTTGAAAGGGACCATCCTGTCACTTGAGACTAGAATTCTTTCTACTTCCTTTGATATTAAAATGCCCTTTTTTCAAATACAAAATAATGTTTATAGTAAATGATAGTTTCTTTTCAATTGTTCTTGATTTAAAATAAAAAGTTACTACTCTCCTTTTCCTTTTCTTTTTTAAAATTTTGCTCATCAGTATCCATGAGAACTCAAAGTCTGGAAACTGCATAGGCAGAGGCTGGAGGCTGAGAGGAAATGAGCAGTAATAGGGGGAAAGGTGCCCCCCACTCATTAATGTGGAGGGCTCCGTCCGAGAGGAGGGCTCCAGTAGGAAGGGGTCCCATCTCCAGGACACAGGAAACTGGGGAGGGCAGAACAAGGCAGGTCTCTCTCTCTCTTGAGTCTTTTAGGATGGAGATCCTGGCCCAGGGAGGAAGGCAGGAATTCAGGCCAATCCATGTTTGTCACTTTTGATGAAATGCGGTCCAGCATCCCAAACCAAATAAAAGTAATTCTAATCTTTATCTGAAGTTCTCAAAAAATGCATAAGTGATCCAGTTAAGAATATACCAGAACTATTCTGAAAACACTTTCTCCCCACTTTTTTTTTTTTGCACTGTATTCTCTCAATCTGTAATTCCTAGACCTCTGAGCTCCACCTCTTGCTCTCAGTTGCCCTCTCCATGTTTCCATGGGACTGTCCAATGGTCCTTTCACACCTAACATGCACCGAAATGAACGGTCCCGTGTCCCTCCTCCCTTGTTTTCCCACTTTGCTCCCCATCTCCCTGATCACAAGTCTATTTCTTAGTTGTTCAGTTCAGAACAACCAATCAGAACCTCGGGATCAGCCTTGTCCTGGCTTTCTCTCAAATGCCACATCCAGTCCACCAGCAAATTCTGTCCCCTCTGTCTTTGATAATACGCTTGGGATTAGACCTTTTGTCTACTTGCCTTGCCTTGGTGCAAGCTAAGGATCCCGCACCCTTGCCACTGTCTCTTCTCGGGGCTCCCCTCTGCCATCCTCACTGTCCCTTTCATTTCTTTCCAAACCAGTAGCTTAAGTGATTCTGTTAACACATCATCAGGTTATCCCCTCCTCTACCCAAACCCCTCCACGAGCTCCCATCCTTGGCAGAATAACAGCCGAAGTCCCTGTCACAGCCCAGAAGGCCCATGCATGGCCTCTTCGACCTACTTTCCTCTCCCACCCCAGCCTCATGTGGCCTCTTCTGCGTGGTGGACCAATCTGGACACACTCCTGCCTCAGGGACTTTGCGGGCATCGATTCCTCTGCTTCCCTCTGAAGCTACAGCTTCCCCCCTCACCTCCTTCAGGCCTTTGCTCATTGTCACCGCCTTGGTGACGCCTCCTCTGAAAATCTTATTTAAAATATTTCTGTAAAGTTGTCTTCGTGGCTAAGTAGATCAATGTTTATATATATATATATATATATATATATATATATATATATATATATATATATATATATTCCCTAGGAATAAGAGAAGAAGGTATAACCTCTATTTATATACTTTATACATATTACATTATGTCTTATATACCTACAAATACACGTATTCATCTACATAATCTCACTTGTTAATTATTGTTTCGTATTCTAGAGACAGTAGAATGAAGAGGGTAATTTCTCCAGTTCTACAACTAGAGTGTGAGGGTTCAAACCCCAGCTCAGCCACTTACTACTTTTAGGCAAATTCCCAACCCCTTTGTGCCTCTGTTTTCAAATCTGCAAAATGGGATGATAATTGTACCCATCTTGATTGGCAGGGAAGATTAAGAGAGTAAAGTGCCTGGCATAAAATCAACTGCTATATGTGTGTCAGCGCATATAATTTCTCTCATTCATTCACACATATTAACTGAATGTTTACTGTGAGCCTTGTACTGGGACAAGCTCCTTGAATCTTTATACATTTATTTTATTTATGTGATTTGCCAAATATGAAACAAGTGTGTTGAATTTGCCAACTGGGAGTTTAGTTTTATCGAGTTCTCTTACATTTATAAGGGCATGCCTGACAGATTGTCCAATGCTGTTCAGTTTTAAAAGGTCTGTGATCATTATATCTGCAAGGATTGTTATTTTCTTATTGTTGTAAATATCCTTCTTTGTCCTGTTTGATACACTTGGCCCTAAATGTTGTTTAATATGATATCGACACTGCCACCTGCATAGCATTATCATTATTAGCATTTGCCTAATTTGTCTTTTCCATCTCGTTACTTTTAGCTTACAAATCCTTTGTTTGGGGCATGTGTCTTGAAAACAGACTAGAGCCGCATTAAAAACCATTGGATCAGATCCGAGAATCCTTGGCTCAGTGGCTGCTTGCTTTTATTGTGACAACAAATAGATATTTGCTTTTGTTCCATTTCTTCTTTTTTCGCTTGCCTTGTTTTTGACACATTGATATACTTTTTTAAAAATCTTGGCTTTATTCTACACAAGTAACACATAAACATAAAAATGTCATCTGGAAAGTATGTTAAATAAAAATGTCCCGATTCCCTCACCACAGGAAACCCCTGTTATGGATTGCTGTGTGTTCTTGAAAGTTGTCCCCCCTGCATTTATAAACTGGAGCTTAGATTGATTACTTCCCTCCAGCCTCCAACAAAATGTGATCCTACTCAACAGACTGTTCTGGGCCTTGGTTTTAAAATTAATGTGTCTTGGAGATCTTGTGATAATATTCTTTTTTTTTTTTCCAATGGCTACATAGTACTGCACAAGATGAATGTGCCACATCTCTTCCTATCCCAGACAGTAGTTAGGGGAGCATCTCGTTGTTCTTTGTATGGTTTCTATTTCTGGAAGGCAGACAATATTACTAAAAACATCTATCCATCTATATTTTTTGGGGGGAGGGTATGTGTCCCAAATATTTTTACAAACAAAATCACAAGGTCAAAAGGTATTCATTTTTCATTTTGCTTGATATTGTCTTAAAAAATACTTCCCAATAAAATAGTAGAAGAGTACCTGGTCAAGAGAATCAAAAGATAAGCCACAGACTGGGAGAAAACATTTGAAAAAGCCACATCTGATCTAAGAAAAACAAACAAACAATAATAAAAAAATTCAAAGAACTTTTGAAACTCAATGATAAGAAAATGAATGACTCAATTGAAAAATAGACCTGAACAGACACCTCCTCTTAAAAGATATACAGGTAGTAAATAAGTGTATAAAAAGATGTTCTACATCATACATTATTAGGGAATTACAAGTTAAAACAATGAGACACCACTACACATCTATTAGAATGGCCTGAATCCAGAGCACTGACACCACCAAATGCTGACAAGGGTGTGGAGCAACAGGAATGCTCATTCATTGCTGGTGGGAATGAAATGGTTCAGCCACTTTGGCAGACAATCTGGCAGTTTCTTATAAACTACATATACTCTTACCATATGATCCAGCAATCATGTTCCCTGGTATTAAACCCCAAAGTACTGAAAACTTATTTCTACACAAAAACCTGCACACCCATGTTGAAAGCAGCTTTATTCATGATTGCCAAAACTTGGAGGCCACCAACATGTCCCTCAATAGGTGAATGGATGTGAAAGACTCAGGCACTGCTCAGCTCCTTGCTCAAGAAAGGACCGGCAGCCCAGCTACTGACAACCTCCAGCTTCGGCTCCTTCCTTCTTCTCAGGAAGTCCCTAGTTGCTGACCGACACCATAAGGGTCCTAGGGCCTGGTCATTTCTGTCCAACACGGGGCCCTTTCAGGAGGCAAATTTTGCTCTAGGGACTTCAACGAGTGAGAACGTGCACTGTTATTATTTAGCTGCCAGAGAAATACATTTTCATGGTCCCTCTGTCTCATCCTCCTCCCTCCCCCAAATCAGCTTGGCCTATGGATTCTTCTGTCCTGCCAAGCATATGAGTCATCTTGCATCCGCGTATGGATCTTCAGGTGAGAGACCTTGCTTTCAAGGGCAAGCTCTGAACCACAGGGCCAGGGTTCAAATCCTGTCTCTGCCACTTACTGGCTGATTGACCTGGGACAAGTTATGCAACCTCTCTGTGCCTTAGTTTTCTCACAAAAAGTGTTGATAAAGATAGTTTCTGCTTCAGAGGGTTGTAAAGATTAAATATGTTGAGCCTACTAAATCAACTGAGCAGGGCCCGCCAGAAGAAGTAAGCTCTTGCTATCTCTCAGCTATTTTTATGGGGAACTCAGTCTCTTAGTCCCCCACTCTCATTAGAGAGCAAATACAGGACGCCCAATTAAATTTGAATTTCAGAAAACAACAAACTTTTTCTTTAGTGTGAGTATCTCCCCCCAGAATTTCTGTTCTCATTTAAACTGTCCCTAAACTCATTACAGTGCCCCCAAAACCAAAGTCCCCTCCGTGGAACAAAATTCAGCCTTCGTAACGCAATTAAGTTTTCAAATAGCACTCTTCGCCAACAATTTCAACACACTTACATAAGCTTAGGGTTTGGTTTTATAATAAAAAAATATTTTATTACAGTTTTTTTTTCAGTTAACAATGTTAAAACAGCTTGGAATTAAAATATTGGACTTCTTTCTAATACGTGTAGGTCCCCTCATTTACTTTGAACACAGGTTTCTACTTTAAAATGTAAGAAAATATGGTTACTGATTTCACTATGGGAAAATATTTAAGTCGTTCATGATTTCCACTATAAACATTATTGTAATGAACAGAGATTTGTGAATAAAAGTCACAAGAACATTTGCTCTGCCAGGGATAAATACAATTAAAATGGCGAGGTGCCGTTGAGAAAACAATGTAATAAAATTGAAAGCCTAGAAACTGACAAGTACATACAAGGACATGCTATATCATAAACATGGCAGTTCTGATACACGGATGAAGAATGGTGTATCCCCAACTGATGCAAGAACACCTGGGCCACGGGGGGCGGGGGTGGAGGAAACAGGAAGCCAGCTCCCCATCTTACATGCGTATGTTCTAACATCGTCAGAATTTTATGTGAAAAGCTTGAAACACACACACACACACACACACACACACACACACATAAACCTAGAAGAAAATAATAAATTAGGACAAATGCAGTTGTGGATGGGGAAGGCTTTTGTAAATCTGACACCAAAAGTGTCGCTGCGAAGGCGTTCCCCAGGGAGAGTTACGGGCCAACACAAAGGGGTCCGCCTTGTGTATACCCACAAGCCTCGTGCACGCAATTAAAAGACAAACCACAGACTAGGACAACAAAATTGGCACCATGCATGAAAGACTATATATAAATAGTTTTAAAAACTTCATCAGGGACAAGGTGAACCTCCAACAGAACAAAGTCCATAACGGACTTGGCCCAGTAAAAACATACCGAAGCCCACAAAACATGAAACTATGTGCAAACTTGCAAGTTATCAAATAATGCAAGTTAAAACAATTTAATGCCATTTTTCTTTTCATATCAGAAAGGCAAGTATTTAAAAGAAACATAACCCCCTACTGGGCCCAGATCAAAGCCCCTCGGACACAGCTGGCTGGCGGCAGCTGGAGTTGTAAGGCCTTTCCGGAGGATGGACAGCTGGGTGGTTCGGAGTGCCAGCCCTAAAATGTGCGCGCCCTTTGGCCATTTGCTTTTCTGTTGTTGTCGTTGATCAGTTCTTCCCAAGTTTTCCACAGTAGGCTTGGGTTCGAGACGCCCCCTCTCCTCCTGAACTTTTCAGGCTCCACTAGACTGAGTGTAGGAAGGAGACCACTTCAGCCGGGAACCAGCACTGCATGCTGGTGGCCTGCCCGTGGCGCAGGTCCTGCAGCCCCCTGAGACTCCCCAGTCACCCTGGTGAGACCAGCAAGGCTTCCAGTGAGCTCACCCCTTTACCACACAGTTTCTTGTCATGACAATCAAGACTGGCACTTTGCCACCACCTCTGGGACTGCGGTGCCTGACGAGGCAGGTCCAGTCCTGTGCTGCTCTTCCAAGCCTTGAGCCCCTGAGACCCCTGCCCCAGCGCCTCCTGGGCTGGCATCCTGAGCCTGTGCCTGCCAGGGGACTCAGCGTCAGAATAGGCTCTGACTGAGACGTGACATCCCAGAACAGGCTTAACTCGGACTTAAACTCACTCCAATATTCAATCAGTGAAAAGAGAGAGAAGAAAACAGCAAAAGCAGGAAAACCTGGAAAAAAAGAAAATGAGGGCAATAGAATGGGTATATATGGAACGTTCTAAGACTTCAGAACCTAAAAATACGAAAGAGAGAGAGAGAGAGAGAGAGAGAGAGAGAGAGAGAGATGCACGCTTGACCTTGCTGAAGGTCAGAGGAAAAGGCAGATGGTTGACCCGTTTTCCTGGTCTCTTCTCGGCTTTGTAGAATGAGTGTGGAAGGGACCAGGGGCTGACGGGAGAAAGGCAGGGCAGGAGGGAAGACAGACGCTGTCCTTCCACTCAGCTCCCCGGGGCCCATGGGGTCTCAGCACACCTCCCCAGGCCTGCCCACATCCCTGGGGGGCAGCAACAAGTAGTCCTGCTGCTTCAGGGCTTTGAAGAGCTGAATGGCTGGCACCTGGGGAATGGCCTGGCATGGGGGCTTCTTGGCCTGGAACACCTGGTCCAGGTCCCTGATCTCGGGGCAGGGTCCCGAAGAAGAGGACTTGCTCTGAGGTGAGAGAGAGCCGGACCCCACTCCAGGAAGGAAGCAGTAATCCCCCACCTGCTGCAGGACCAGGAGCCCCTCGGGGTGCGGGGAGACGGGGGCAACCTCTACCTGGGGCTCTCTTGGGCTCAGGACAGGGCCGCTAGCTGCAAGTGGGGCAGGACTGCCCAGAGGGGACTTAGGGGACTGGCCCATGGTGGGCGGGAGCTCCACATAATCCTGATACTCTGGCTTCAGGGAGCCTGGGGCCACAGGGAGCCCACTGGCCAGTCGAGGACTGAGGCTTTGGTTCTGGTCTGAGGAGAGGCCCGGAGGGGGAACCTGGGAGGCAGACGGGGACCCTTTAGGTGGGGTGAGTGCCAGGTCTGCAGCGGTGACATAACCAGAGGCCATGACACTGTCCCCAGGACCCCTAGAGGCGGTGGACAGAGCTGTAGGGCTGTCCTCTGGGCCCTGAGCACCCATCGGCCCAGGGGCAGGAGGGGCAGGGCCTGCCCCCGACTCCAGGGAGGTGCTCCCCTCAGCCCACAGGCAGGGCTTCCTCTCCTCGCCCGTGGCCTGGCCTTGTCTCCTCACTTGGGACAGTGGCATCAGCTGCACCTGCTCCCCTGCGGGCAAACACAGGTACTCCAGGGAACCTGCAGGCAGCGGCTTCTGACTCACGCCCGTCTGTGGGCGAGGCTCCTGGCCCGTGAGGTTAGGCAGGGAGAGGTAGGGGCCGTTGAAGTCAAAGCCGAAAACCTGGCTCTCGGGCCTGCTCAAGGGGGCCGACAGGCAGGGCTGGGAGCTGGGGGCCGGCTCCGTGGGCCGGTCCGAGGCTGCTGGAGTCTTGTCAGGCTCAGAGGGTGAGTCACTGGCAACTTTAGGGTCCTCTATGGTGAGGGGTGACACCTCGCTGTGCCTGCAGACTCCAGGGAACACCCTGTGGAGAGAACAGGTACAGGGATGTTGGGACAACTCTGGGCAGACCCCTCCGCTGGGGTGCAGGGGCTGTGGGGGAGGGGACCCTGCCAGGCCGGGAGTGGGGCAGGACATCGTGCTGGCCTTCTGCCTCCCCACAGACCTGGCCCTGCGGCCCCCACGCTCTCGTGTGAGCGCTTCCTTGGCCCAGCGTGCCCTCTTGCCCTGTGCCGTTTCCCACTAACCTGAGGGTCAGTGGTGAGCGGAAGGCCCCAGTGCTGGCCACGATGGGTCGGGTGCCCCTCGGTCACCCCAGGAGGCCGAGGCACTGTGGGGTCTCCCTGGGCAGCAGGGCATGGAGCGGTCAGCCGCTCCTGTCTCCCACCTCTGCTCAAGCCTGAGGCATGGCCCTTGCCCACCTGCGAGTCAGGTGGTTCTTCCCCACGTCCAGCCAGGATGCCCCCCCCCCGCCTTAAGGCACCCCACCTGCAGGGGTCTCTCTACACTGAGCCACAGGCCAGAGGCTGCCTCCTCCAGGTGCCCCCCATGTGCGCTGTGGGGCCACGCCCCCACCTCCCAGGGACCCTGGGCCCAGCCGCTCACCCGTCCAGCGCAGGGAAGCCGCTGGCCCCCGGGCCCTTGTGTGAGGCGCTTCCGCTGGTGAGGACGTAGGTGCCGTCTGGGGGCCATAGCCCCGCACCCCCCTGCCGGAAGAAAGGACATTCGTGCCTGCGGCGGTGGGGCCTGGGGAAGGTGAGGGGGGTGTGGGGTGACAGGCCTGGGGTAGGTGAGGGGGGTGTGGGGTGACAGGCCTGGAGAAGGTGAGGGGGGTGCGGGGTAACAGGGGAGTCGGCAGGCCCCCGGCATGGGAGGAGCCTCAGCATTGTCAGGCCTGGACACAGTCTTGCGACACCAGGATACAGAGGCCAGAGGGGCCTGGGGCTTCTCCAGGGTCCTCCGCCCCAGTTGTCTGAGGGCAGGGGTCCCGTGGCGGTGAGTCTGCTCATCTGGGGTGTGGCTGCCTCCATGCTACCCCCTCGCCCTCCCACACCAGCCTTGAGACCCTCTGCAGGCAGAGCTGGCCCTGCCTCACCAAGGCCTCCCTTCATGCTGTGGTCATCCTGGCCCCCCGAGACGTGCCCGCAGCCCCACTGCCCACCTGCTCAGTTCCCTTCATGAAGTGGTTCTGTCTCCAACCCTATATGTGCCTTCTGCCTGCAGTGACCTTTCCCACCTGGCACCACCTCAAACCTCAGCTCCGCTGTCCTGTCCTCAGGAAACCACTCTGACTCCTACCGCCCCACCACCCTTCCTGAGACCACCCCTGCGCTCCTGGCGTCCCCACACCCGACTCTCTCCTGCTCCACGTGGGCTCCTGTGGGCAGGGCACCTCATGCACTGGGGGTCCAGGGGTCTGCGGGGCTGAACTTGCAGGAGCTAGCCCCACTCTCAGAGCTTCCCAGCCCCACCCCCCACCCCCACCCCGGCCCCGAAGGCCCCATATTCAAAGCCCCCAAGAAAGTAAAGAGAGTGGGGGCATGGAGACATGGGCACAGGTTCAGAGGAGCCCCTACCATCCCAGCCACCCTCCCCGCCAGATCCTACCTGGAACAGGTGGCTCTTACTGGGGTTGGGGATTTTCTCCTCCCATTTCCGGTTCAGCCTGGAAAGACAGCAGGGAGGTGAGAGCCGGCAGAGACCTCAGCTGCAGCTGAGTGTCCTCATCTGTGGAGGGGGATCCAGGCCCAGGGGGAGGGCAAGGTAGCAGAGCAGGGACTGGAGGGAGTGGCCGTGAAGTTCTTGGGGCCACCTGGGTGCCCCCCATCCACCGTGGAGTCCTCTTACCTGTACCCATACATGCCACAGAAGCGCAGGGCTGGGAGCAAGGTGAGGGTGATGAAGACCAGGATGATCACCAGGACCCACATGGGCAGAACTTCGGGCAGCCAGGAAGGAAAAAGGAGCATTAGCATCTGGGGAGGGACAGGCTGGAGGCTCAGGAGGTGGTGGCAGGTGAGCCATGCCAGTGCCCCTCAAGACCCTGCTCTCTGCTAATACAGAAGCTCACTGCATTTGGGGGGCGAGGAGGAGGGGAGAGGAGGCATTCGTCTGCGCCCCCACACACAAAGAGTAGATTCTTTTCAGCAGCGAGAGGTGCTCGCAGGGGGAGACAGTGACTGCGGCTTATGGAAACCGTGCAGGACTTCCTTCCTGAAGGAAGTAGCAGATAAGAAGGAACAGACAGGGCTGGAGGGGCAGAGATGGGCAAAGTCATGCTGGTGGAGGAACTAGCAGGTACGAATGGCCCTCTGCTTCCTGCTGGGCAGCCTCCAGCTCCTCAGAGACTGGGCACCCGTGGGACCTCCCTGGTCTTGTCCCTTAGGCCCGGCAGCCCAGCACTCCTTCCTGCTTGACTGTGGCCATCTGCCTGGGGCTCCTCCCCCGGTCAGGCTGCCTGGGACTGGGGTGGGTGCTTGCTGCCAACACCTCTTCCATCCTCTCTCTGCCACCACCTCCTAACCCCAGTCTTGTACGTGTCTCCTGGTGGACACCATAGTGAAAAGTGAGAGACAAATGAAAATAGCAAGTGCAGGGAAATGGGGAAGGTTAAGGTAGCAGACCCAAACCTTCCCATCTCAGACCTCTGTCTATAGCTCCTGATGCTTGCTACACAGGAACGGGAATTTCAGGCTGCGTGGTCACTGGGTAGTGGCTGCCACAAAGACTAAGGAAACCGTGGGCCATATTAGTAGAGGGCTAAGGTGTGGTATGGTGACGGAGTGACGATGAGACCTGCTCCTCTCTGCTCTCTCAAGACCTTCTCTGCAGTCTGTTGCATGCCATGTGTCGCCAGTGACATGTGGAGGGAAGGATGCTTGGGTGGGGTGAGGTCACATCTATCACCCTGTTCTCCTCCCAGCTGGGCTATAGCAGGAGGGGTGGGTGGGTGGGAGGCCGGGGAGACGTACCCCACTCAGTGTCCCAGGAGCGCTCCTCACTCCATTCACTCCAGATGCCATTGTAGCCACCATAGGGCTTGACCCTCACTCTCGCCTGGTACCTGGTGGAGGGCTCCAGAGGTGGCAGGGACATGGTGTGTGTGTGCTGCAGGGGTTCTGTCTTGCTCTCCTGTGGGTGCAGGTGTGTCAGCTGGCGTGCCGAGGCTGAGGCAGCTTTCGGGGCATGGCTGCAAACCCCTCCCACCTCGGCACCCCCAGGTCTCTGCTACCCGGCAGCTCCCTGCTGAGGTTGCATGCCCAGGTCTGAGGCAGGTGCAATCCTACCACACAGGACCCTCGCCTCGGCCCACAGACAGAGTGCTCCGGTGGGGAACGGGGACTGCACCTTTTCCAATGCCCCACTGTGACATACGACAACACCCAGGTTCAGAAACCCTGAAGGTTCACCATGTCCTACCCTCACCTCGAGACCCCTCAAATGCCCAGCTCCTTGGGGACAGCCTGAACCCTAATTATGGCCTACCTGAGAATGCAGTGCAGGTGGCTGGATGCTGGACTCTGAGGCAGGGGTTTAGGAGCCCGGGGCCTAACCCCAGCTCCACCACTGACCCGCCCCTCCTGGCCTCAGTTTCCCCATCTCCAGCCTGAAGGTCTGGGGCTGGCTCCGTGGTTTCTGGTCTGGCCTTTGTAGAGCCCCAGGTTCTGCACACGAACTGGAGGGCTGCCTCAGGGCAGAGCCAGAGACCAAGCCCTAGCCTGCTCCATCGGGAGCAGCTCTGCCTTTAGTGGGTAAGCGTTTACATTCCCGATTCAATTCCCCTGAAGAAATGGCTCCTTTATGGCTTCTGAAAACCCTTCGTCCAGCATCTCTCAGCCCTCCCTACCCTGACATCCATGCTCATTCTGAAATTCAGGGTCACATGGGTTAATTCTGGCTAAGTTACATCATCTTACGTAACTTTCTGAGTTTCTTCACCAGGGGACGGGACAGTGACCTGCTGACCACACAGGCTTGTGGTTACGAAGTCCCAGTAGCTTCCTGTGACTGGGCACTCGCTGGGGCCGGGCGCCTGGCAGGTGGTGCGCCCCTGGGTATGGTCTCACGACCCTCCCCCAAGCCCCCCGCCCAGGGCACAGCCCCTCACCTGCCACGAGGCTGCGTCCTTCTTGTACTGGACCTCGAAGGTGTGCTGTATGTGCTCGAAGGCCATTTTCTCTACTTCCCAGCGCAGGATGTAGCCGTCCTGGCCCTTGGTCACGTTGAGTGCTGGGGGCGCCATCTGGACTGGAGAAAGGAAGACTGTGAGGGAACATCGTCCCTGACATGCCGCCCCGGGAACATTCCCATGTTCCACGCCAGTCCCGGGTGCCATCTCCACTGGCCCAGAATCCCAGACCCTGCCCATCTCGGGGTCCTTGCGTTCCCACTGCACCACGGAGCAGCACTCTTCTTGGTTGATGCTGAGTTATACCTGTTTTTTTCTCTTTTTTCTTTTCTTTTTTTTTTTTTTACTTACTCTTGTTTTGTAGTGAGGTGACCCAAAGCATGAGTTACTCCTAGTGTTTAAAAATAAAATCACTGTAATGGATTCTATTCTAGAATAGCCACTGTTTTACATACTGCTGGACATGCTCGATCCACATGAATTAGTTCACGCAATTCTACCAACGACCCTACGAGGCAGGTCCTATTAACGTGTCACGTTTTACAGAGAAAGAAACTGAGCCCCAGAACAATTAAGTTGCTTGCCAAGGACAGGCAGGTAAGAGGTAGCGACAAAGGTCGCGACCCAGCATATGCCCGGAGAGTAAGTGGTAGATTCAAACCCAGGTGGCTAAGACAAACTGGGCACTGTCTGTGACGCACACTCAAGACGGGGCGGGGGTGTCGGGGGAAGAACTTGATCAACTAGAAATAGTGTGGGGGGTTCTATGCATGCGTCCCCTGCTACATAACAGGAACCAGGGATGTTAACCCCCCAGAATCATCTGCAACTTATTCGCACACACCCTGGCCTCCAGGTGAAGGAGTGAATCGTGAGATGATCGTTTTGAAGGCTGAAAAGATTTATTGGGGAGGACTTTGGAAACCCGAAAGAGAAAAACCCTATCCGTTTCTAGAAGGGAGAGTTCGGTGGGAGGACGGGGAGGGCCTGGCTGGCAGCAGGAACCTCAGGGCAGCTGCGGAGTTGGAGAGAAAGAGAGAGAGAGAGAGAGAGGACTGGAGGGAAAGGCGTTAAGGACGCGTTTCTGGGGACAGCAGCTGAATCTTCCTTCGTATTATTTGCCGCTGTCATTGTTGTATTATTGCTTCTTGAGAAATTCAAGAAGAGATTCTAATTGTGTTTGTTCACTTTGCTCTTGGGACTGCATTTCATTCAAAGTGACAAACATGAAGACTGGGCCACATGGAATACGAACTTTACATGCGTTACACGATGAAACAGCGCTGTCCCCCAGACGAACCCCTCGCCCCCTGCCCCTGCTGCAGGAGGCTGGGGGGCAAACTCACTGTTGTTTGAGCTCTTTATAAATTTCTCTTCCTCCTTAGGCCGGACAGAGACGACGTACTGGCTGTGGCTTGCGGGATCGGGCACGGGAATCTGGCACCAGTGCCGGATGTGGGGGCCACTGGCCTCCCTCAGCACCGGCGAACATTCTTTCTCCCTGGGGACCACGTAGAGGTGAGGGTGGGAGGAGGCAGCGTCCCCGGGAGGGATAAGAACTTGACATCAGCTGCAGCTACTTGCTGGGGGCCCCAGAGGCAGGGGGAGAGAGTGGACAGGGGATGGGACAGAGGAAAGGGACACTCACTGTGTATTGGGGCTGGACTTGTAGAAGAGGGTGAAGGAGACCGAGCTGGTGACCCAAGACCTCACTTCCCAGGAGCAGCTGAGCACGGCGCCCCCGTCGAACAAGCACTCGAGGTTCTGGGGCTGGGCCTCGTCCCCTGGGAGGAGAGACGGCCCCTCACTCATTCCCTCCTCCATTCATTCCCTCGCTCTCAGTGGCTGCCCACCCACGAGACTCATCACAGAGAGAGCACGGGGTTCTGGGGCCCAACAGACCAGGTCAGCTTCAGCCTGCACCTGCCAGCGGTGTGCCCACAGGTCAGAGGGCGGGTTCCGCGAGCCTTCGTACTTCCCGTGTGAACGGGGAGAGCGTCTAACTGCAGCGCTGGGGGATTCGGCACAAGCATGGAGGTCCGCCCGCGCGTGGTACAGCTCTCGGGAAAACGAGAGCGCGCGGCTCGCAAGGCCGTTGTGATGATCGCGGTCACCATGACTCGCCAGGCGGTGCTCAGACACCGCCCCGAGCGCGCAAGGAGCTGCCGCTGCCTCTGCAGGGTCACCGGGGCGGGGGGGCCGTGAACGGCTCTAACCGCACGGCAGAGAAGGTTGGTGGAATCCTGCGGTGTGGACTCCGGGTCCGGGCCATACCGATTCGCCCTCTGCATAAAGGAGCGTCGCCCCGAGCCGGCTCCGTTACCTGGCTGGGAGTCCCAGCGGACCTCCGGGCTCCACTGGCTGGGCCGCCCCGAGAGCCCCGAGCCCGGGCGCAGCCGGGTGCGCACGCGGGCCACGTAGGTGCTGCCGGCTATGAGGTGCTCTGGCCCCAGGATGGCCTTGGGCGAGGTGGAGCGGAGGGTGGGGGCCCCCTGTTGGGAGAGAGGGGATGCTGGAGTGGGCGCCGGCCGGGCTGGCTCCTCGTGGGCTTGGGGCCCAGCCGGCTGAGGTCGTACCTCCCAGGAGTCCTGAAGCCGCTTGTAGACCACCTCAAACTCCAGGTGTGACTGCCACTGGCTCTGGAAACCCCCAAAGGCCACACTCCAGGTCAGCACAAAATGGTCCCCGGCATCATTGACGTGGAGGTCCTCGGGTGCGGGGGGCTGCACTGAAGGGAGAGAAGTCAAGGGCCCATGAGGGCTTGATGACCATGGGGGCGGTTACGGGCCTGCATCGTCTTTGTGGGGTTCCAGGCTGAGCACTGCCCCCATCAGCTGAATGACCTTGGACAAGAGGTCATCTATGGACCTTAGGCTCTTTATCTGACAAACTGTGGGAATTCAGTGTGACCCTGAATGAAGGTTGTGCAGATAGCTGTGCACATATAACATAAGCTCGATGCAAGGTGCCGGCAATTAAGCTCTAAATGCAACCTCTCTCTGTCCCCAGGTCCCCACTGCCCGAGGATACAGCCCCTGTGGCTCATGTTATTCTCTCCACCTGCCCAGTATCCTGCACCTCTCAGCACCCAGCATAAGAGTCTCCTCTTCTAGAACTTTCTTGGATCCCCTCCCTGGGCAGAGTCCTTTTCCTGTCCCACCACAGCCCGTCATATGGTCCCTACCTGGGGTTCTATGTGTTTACTCATCTGCCTGCCCTAGTTGTCAAGGAGCTTGTAGAGTGAGTGGCAGGGTTTGGCTCATGGTCCCCTTCCCTCTCCCCAAGGTCTGAAATGTAGTGGTTCAGTGAATTTATGGGGCAAAGTGAATGAAAACATGACTGAATACATGTAGGCAACCTTCAACTCTTCATGAAATCATTCCACCAGCCAATAGCAGGCATGCCTCTGCAGGGAACGACAGGGCTGGGCAAGCAGGTTCGTTCATGAATGGCATGGCTCCTGCCTTCCGGAATCTTCTGTGCCCGAGTGCCCCGAGATGACTTTCAGACACAAAGAATTCAATAAGAGCCCAAACAAGATGTGCGTGTTCTACGCCGGACATGGAACGTGGCGTGTTAGAGCATGCGAGAGCTGGAGCTACGAGAAAGTCTTCAGCCCAGGATGATGGACACCTTGCACCATCTTCCCAGCCACAGCCGCAGTGGGCATCACTGATCAATCACTGCACTCCTACCCCCTGAGGCTTCACGGAGCGGGCATCCTTCTCAGCGTGGAGCTCTAGGAAGCGGCTACCAATGGACCCCGCTAGGAACCCAAACAGAAAACCTGTTCATCCAATCGGAGGGACTTTAGTCCACCAGCTTATTTTACCGATGGAGACACTGATTGAGGAAGTGAAACACCCAGATCTCCACATACGGGAGGGAGCCTCGAGCAGATCCGATGCACATCTGTCCTCTCCCCAGCACTCAGAGCCTCCCTGACTTGTGGCCAAAATGGTCAGGGTGGAACTGACCTGTCAGCTAACCTGTGCTCCAGGAAGAAAATGCCCCTCTCCCCTCCCCATTTCTACAGCGTCTCCCTCTCCACCATGCAGCCCTCCCTATGAGCGGGCCTCAAGCTTCACAAGGCAGGGGTCCAGGCAGGCTTGCTCGCCGTTTTCTTCGTGTATGTAGGGTTCAGTGAAGCAACAGGTTAATGAACGAACTGCGTGTACATCCTAACTTTGATTCGTATTGCCCATTTTCCCATACCTCAGTTGAATCCTCATCATTTCTCCCTGGGATGAATCCCTTAGGTCACATTCTGGGCTCCGATCCCCTGCTACTTCCTCTTCCCTGCCATCTCTCCTGTACACCACTCCCCGCCGGCATCCTCACACCCACATCGCATCGTGTCATGCCCTTCAGGGGCTCCCCATTGTCTAGAAATTGACCTGCAAATTCTTTCGCAGGGCACAGAAGCCTCTCCGTGCCAGGCCCCTGCCTTCGCTGCCCCCGCCCTCACTTCTACTGCAGTCCAGGCCTCTTGAAGCTGATGCTCCCGAGACACAATTATTCACAGGTATTCCTACCTGCCTCACCCTCCTGAGTTTCCCAGCCTTCGTAGATTGTTTCCTCTGCTCCTCCTGCTTTCTCCTCCCTCCCGCCCCTCAGATGTCCCCGCAAAGCTCTTTCCTCTGGGTAGCCTGTCCTGACCTCCCGCGGGCCCCTTGCCACTGCCCCTTGGCCCGTGGCGTTCACCCGCATTCAGTAAGCGATCACACCAGCAACACCTGGGGGTTCCTCTCCAGCCTGCACACTCTGAGCTCCACCCAGGCCTTGATCCGTTCTCATCCACCAAACCCTTGTGTGAAATGAAGTCAGCACGGCCTGACCCTGCCTCCTCCAGGCAACAGGTCTGTGCTGCTGTGATGAAAAGAGGCAGGAAGCCAAGGCTGAGCCCCCTTCCCCATCTGACACTTGCAAGGAGCAACACAGCGTGACTCAGGGTTGGGGACCCATGACTTTAAGCTCAGACACCAGCACCTGAGTAACACGAGGCTAGTTCCTTCCTCTCTCAGCCTCAGTTTCACCATCAGTGAATTAGGATACAAATAGTGCCCGGCACTGTGCATTACTGTAATTATTAATAATATTGGGCAGTGTTTCCTAGAGGACCGCTAGCTGTCTGCAGGGCTCTTGCCATGCGAATATTAACTTTTAAAAATGACACGCCCTTATCTTTATTTTGGGCTTATTCTGAGCACAAACAAAATCGAATCAATGAGATTGGAGTGTTGGTTATATTTCTGTCTAATGTACATCAGATGAAGCCTAACTATTTAAAATGATCGTCAACACTCACCCAAGACCATTGACTGTCTTGGGCCATTGTGTGACCCTGGGGACCCCTCAGCAAGGGCAGTAAGGCGGTGAGCTCCATCTAACATGCAGGAAGCACTTGACAGGTCTGAGCCATCACTGTCACTTCTGCTCAGTGGTGGCACTTGGAAAAGTGACAAAACCTCCCTGGGGCTCAAGTGCCTCATCTATAAGATGGGTCATCACAGACATTGGGTGAGACAATGAAGACGAAAGAGTTTTATATGTGGATAAGTTTTCATGTCAATCATAAGAATGGTTATTCTGGAAGGCAAGCCTCCAGTGCTAGAAGGCAATGGCTTGGCAGGTGGTTGAGGGGGGTGGGGGGTGCCTTTAGCCCAGGGCTCCCCATGCTGTATGTGCTCCACACCTCCATCATAGGAGACCTTAGCCTCTTCCCTCACGAGACCAAACCAACCCCAAGCCTGCGTCTCCACCCCTTGAAGACTCTCACTCCCTGGCCTGCCTCCTGCATTCTGGCCACCCCTGGGGCCTGCTCTCCACACTGAGACCCACCCTTGGGCATGGACCCGAAGCCTCACCGTGCTGGGCCAGAGTAACAGTGAGCTGGGTGTGCAGAGGCCTGTCTGGTCGGAATGAGAAGTAGTCTTTATCAGCAATGACAAAGAGGTTGTAGTTGACGACGCATGTTCTGGGCACGCAGTGGAGGGACGGGCACTCTGACCAGGGCATGTCGTCGCTGAGATCACAGGACACCGGCTGTGGGAGGCCCCTGTCAGGACAGGACACGGGTTCATCCAGAGTGAAGAAGAATTACTCATTCACAACATTACCGAGTGGTTCCCATTACCGAGGGAGCCCGGCAGTGAACAACACACACACACACACACACACACACGAATCCCTGTCCGTGGGGCTGACATCCTGGTGGAGGGAGACACACAGGAAACAACTCAGTAAAGCAGATTGTGTGTCCGAGAGAGAGAACTTCACAGAGATAAGCACAGCGGGGAAGGGGGACGAAGAGGCCAGAAGGACTGGGGCGGGGCGTGCAATTAGGAATAGGGGAGACAGGGAAGGCCTGGAAAAGGTGGCAGTTTAGTAGAAACTTGAAGGAGGTGGGGGAGGGGCCAAGCAGGTCATGGGGAAAGGGGATTTTGGGTAAACGCAATAGCAAGTGCAAAGGCCCTGGGCCGGCTCAGGTTTGTAGCGTTGCGTGACGGCATTTAAACACTGTAGAGTACGTGAGGGCGGCAGTTCTGGGAGACTAACTGAGAGAGGTGACAGGAAGCCAACACTTAACAGGAATTTAAGGAACTTGGATTTCACCATTAAGTGGGGGGAAATTTAAGAGTCACGAGCAAAGGAGTAAATGTATTCTGACACAGGCTTTGAAAGCGTTCCTTTGGCTGCGGAGTTGCTGACAGATTGAGCTGGGGAGCGATGGCTCCCCATATTAGAAGCAGAAGGACCCATTCTGCTTCTGGAACGTCCCAAGGGATAGGAAGTGGTCTGAACCAGGGTGGTGGTGTTAGCCCTGGCCAGATGCGTGTTCTCTCTGAAGATAAAGTTACTGGCCTTTGCTGATGGAGCTGATACTCTGATGGGGAAGGAAAAGTGGTAAAGAGATGAAAACCACCCAGCTGTTTGGCTGTGGCCCTCAGGAGCCCCCATTAGCGATGACAAGATGACAATTAGAGATGGCAAGACGGGAGCAGGGGCGTCTTCCGGGGGGCAGAGCAGGAGTTTGGTCCAGGATATTTAGGGCTGAAGACACCTGTTTTCTAGGGGCCAAGGTAGAGAGGCAAATGCACCTACTGGACTAGAGCTTAGTGGGAATCTCAGGGAATTAAAGGGTGAAGGTCCAAGGACTGAGCTCTGGGGCATCTCCCCCTTCAACTTCAAGACAAAAGAAGGGAGCAGACAAGGAGACAGAGGAAGGTGGGCCAGGGACATGCAATGAGAAGGGGTGAGTGTGGTGGCCGGCAGTCAGGAGAGGGAGGTGTCCTCAATGGTCAGTGTGAGTCGGGTCTGTGGGTCAGGAGGGAGAAGGCTGAGACTGACCCTTAGACTTCGCACCAGCGTCGGCAGAGTGGTCTGGGCGGCCTGATGGGGGCAGCAGAATCTTGGGAGAGTGGGTTCAGGAGAGAATAAACGGAAAAGCACCGGGTACAGTGGGGTCTGGACAACTCTTTAGAGGAAGCAGACAAAGGGAAGCAGACGACGGGTCCTGGCTGGAGGACATGGGAGCACCCTGGAGCTGCAGACCTTCTTGGCTTCTGTAAGTGGGGCTCAGGCATGTTAGCTCAAGATTGGGAATGATCCCGAGGAGGGTGGCCCAGTGATGGCACAGGGGAGAGTGGGAACTGTGGTGGCAGCAATGCCTTGAGTAGCCAGACCGGAAGAAACCCTGGCTGTGGCCTCGGACAGGACTGGAACAGGAAATCACGACAGGACGATCCAGGGAGGCTGCAGACTGGTGGGCAGGCAGAGAGATCATAGAGGGAGCTGGGGGCTTCTCTTTGGGGTGTCTGGTGTCTCAGTGTGGGAGGAAGCAGGGCACAGCCAAGGTGGGTAGGTGGCGGTGGCAGTGAGGAGGGTGGAAAAGGGACGACAGAGGCTCCCGGGATTGCAGGAGTAAGCTGAACGGCCACGCAATGAGTGTGACAGGCTGCTCCTCCCCAGGGTGGCCTCCGAGGATCCCCAAACTCTGTGATGTCAGCTGTTTAATTATTTCTATTACTGTGACTTAAACTCTCACCAACCCCAGCATGCTGTGAGGCGCCAGCCTAAATGGCTGTGCAAGAAGAAAGGACAAACCCCTCACTCTGGAAGTGGCAGGGCCTGAGAGAGACGCAAAGCCTGGCCCTGCAGCGGACGCTGGCCACCGTGCGGCTGGGGGGAGGGACCTCAGCTCCGCGGTCTTGGTTTCCTCATCTGTGAACTGGGCATCGTGTCCCCGCCCTGCCCACCTCTCAGTGAGAACGAACTAAGACGGACTTGTGTGGTGCAATTTTGTGAAATTGTGATGAAATATGAGAAGATTCTCACCATCAGCTCCAACAACTTTAACAGAGGTGCTCTTCCCGGTAACCCCGGCTTCACACGCCAGCCCCTGGGCCTGACAGGCTGCCTGATGGAGCAGGAGCTCCTAGGTAGGCCCCCCCCGACCCTTCTGTCCTCTGTCCAGCACCCCCCCAGCACAGCCCCACACAGCAGTGCCCTCCCTGCCTTCTGGCCCCTGGGCCCAGTGTCACTCACTCATTCAGCCTGCGGTAGAGGGTCATGTTGATGAGCCGTTGGGCATCCTGGGTGTCTGCCCACCTGCAGACGATGCGACTGGTATAGTCGTTATGGCAGCGCAGAGTCTTCATCGGGACGGTCTCTGATCCGAGAGAGGCAGAAAGGGGGTCACACCTTTCCCCTCCAGATGCTCCTTGTGGCCACCCCTCCCAGCCCTGGGTTTCAAGTACTGGAGATGGGTCTCCTAGAATCCTTTAGAGTCTCCTGGCTGCCAGAGAGAAGTCCCCCAGGGATCCTGGGTGGGCTGGGGGCTCTAAGGGTGTGAAGGTGCTGGCTCTGGACCCCCCTGTCTGGATAGACACATCATATTCTAGTTGATTCACAGCATATTTCCTGAGCCCCTGCCATGCCCTGCTCCTGGACCAGGGTTCCTGGTACCCCAGAACAGGGATGTGGACCAGGCACAGCCCTGTCCCTGAAATCCCCAGTGCAGCCCAGAAGGATAGGCACAAACCCAACCCTAAGAGGCAGCAGGGCAGAGCCTTGCTCTGGGACCCCCTGCCCTCCCTGGGCTTTGGTCAGCTGCCAGGCCCGATGTTTGGAAAGGGAATGTGGTTCCCACGGTTATCAGAGAAGTCAAATTCTCTGGGTGCCCTTAGAAGCAGGGTTCATAGGCCAGCTGCAGAAGCATCCCAGCTGGGCCTCCAGGAATGAGGAGATTATTGGGGCTGAAGCAGGAGGGGTTACTGAACCCGAAGCAGGAAGAGACCTTCAGGTTGAGGGCCCCAGCGAGGTGGGACCTGGTCAAGGCCACTGTTGGAGGAGCAGAGTGTCTGGAGGAGAAGGAAGTGCAGAGAAAAGGCTGGATGGGCCAGCCTGGAGATTTAGAGGCCTCGAATGCCACACTGAGAAATGTGGACAGAAAAGGGACACAAGTGCAGATGGACTTCCTAGGAGGCCTGAGGAGAATGAGCAGGAGCGTGGGAGGAGGGAATGTGTGTGTTGGGGGGGTGGGCACCAGGGAAGGTCAGGACAGAGAAGAAATGGGGAACGGGAAGGGAGAGAGATCCAGAGCTGCTGGGGTCTAGCAGGTTCCTTGGGCATGCGTGAGGGACAGCCTCACCCAAGGGGCCCAGTGAGAAGGACTGGGGAGGGGGGAAGAAAGGAGAGGGAGCACTCAGGTTCACCTTGGGTTCCTGCCAAGCTGGGCCCCCAGCACAGAACCAGCAGGGTGATGGGGAGCAGCCGGCAGGTCAGCATCATCTGCGGGTCAGTGCTGAATGAGAAGGGGCTGGCACCGGTGGGTCCAGGTCTGGGCAGGGTCCAGGTCCTCATTGGCCTGGAATCTTCCTCTGTGACTGGGGGCGGGGCCAGACCCAGGTCATCTGCTCTTGCGCATCCACCGTCCAGGACTCTGCCATCTCCAGGCCTGTGGAGGAGACATCATCTGGCCGTCGCCTTCTCCCAGCCCTGCAGCCTCAGGGACTCGGCCCATGTTGGCCATGAACCCAGGAATGGCCCTGATGCACGTGCTCGAGCCCCCACTGCTGCCTCAGCCCGGCACCCTGGACAGCCCCTTCACCTTAGCCTCAGTGTCCTCTGGCATGACCATGACGGAGATACATTAATGGCTTCTGTGCAGTGCCCTCGTGGTGGGAAACCTCAGAGGAGGGCCTGATGTTGGATGTGCCCTGAGCTACCTGTGGGCTGCCGCCCTCCCTCTGCCTTGGGGAGTCACTGGGTGTTGGGGGCACAGGGCCCTCCCCTGAGTGTGATCACACGTACACTCACTCACACTCAGGGCCTGGTGCTCTCCCCACCTCTGCCTGATTTACCAGCATTCCTCCCACACCATGTCTGATTGCCAGTTCCCTTTTCTCAACAGAAGGCCGGGTTTTTTGTGTTATTTATTTTTTTTTTTAAGTCAGTCCCTGGGAAGTACCCAGCAGAGTAGAATACAAATTGAGGCTTGTTTTCTCCCTGTTAAGATAGTCCAAAACCACTCAAGCTGTGTGTACGAGCATGCGCATGAACGCACGCATGCGCATGGATGTCCGCATGCGCGCGCATGCGCACACACATTGTGTTGCTGGGAGAAGCATGGCTCTGAACTCAGCTGACCTGACCTTCAACACAGTCTCTGCCCACCCTTGCCGGTGATGTAAGCCGACTCACCCACGCTCCCCAAACCTTGCTCTCTGCATCTGTGCAGCAGGTGCAGGTACATATACCTCATGTGACTATCAGGAGGGGAACCAAATGCAATGATGCTTATAGAGTGCTTAGTCCAATAACTGCTGGTTTGTTTGGAGCGAGGGGATAGTGTTTGTCTATTTAGCTCCTGCAGACAGGGAAGTGCCCTGGGCTGGGCAAGGGTGACTCCGCATGGGCTGGCGTGGCTTTGAGCTTTGTCACCCTACTGGGACTAACTCAAAAGTGCAGAGCTTCTACTGCGGTCTTATTGCAGGTTAGAAATACTACATGTGTGAAGAAAGCGATCCATCCCAAAATAAGTTATAGGTTTAACACAATTCCAGTCAAAATCTAAGATTTTTTTTGGTAAGAACTCAAGAGAAAAAAAATATATGTGAGAAGTTAATGAGATATTTAAAGATAAGGAGTCTCTACCCAATAGCAAAATTTATTAGAGAAATCTGACAAAAAAAGTAATGTCACTGTCACACACACACACACACACGCACACACACACACATGATAAATCAGTGGACATAGTGACCAAACAAACTCTATTTTACCCAAGAATGTGCTCTCTGATGAAGGAGGAATCATGAACCAACATAAAGTAATTGAATAATAAAAAATTTTAAGATAATTGAATAACAACATAAAACATATCAGTCTAAATCCCTTTCTCACACTATTTCCCAAATAATCAGGTTCATTTAAAATTTAAATGTAAGAATTCAAATCATATTAAACTTGCAAACCATAGAATTGAACACCTTTAATACCTATTTAAGTTTAAAAGCAGTGGAAGAAATCAGAGAGACACAGTCTGACAGATAAAAGTACATAAAAACAATATCATCTATATTTTATAAAAATAACCAGACTGTAAAGCAAAGGACAAAGTGCAAAAAAAATATATTTGCAGCAAAATTATGGAGAACAGATTATTATCTTGTAAATGGTTAAAACAAATTGTGGTCAAAGAAAATAAGCATAAAAATTCACACGCAGAAAATTCATATTAGTGGCTAACAATTATAATAAAATGCTGACAGTGAGCCAGGCACTGTTCAAAAGGCTTTCCAAGTATTAATATACCAAATGTGTAGGTTACTCCTATTAGAATCTTCACCTTGTAGATGAAGAAACACATTGAGGGTCCACAATCACACAGTTAGTAAGGGACAGGCTGGGACTACAGACTACAGCAGGTGGAGTTTGTGCTCTTAGCCACGATGCCAACAATAGCTATATTTCCCCGTCATCGTACATGTGTATTCTGATACATACTGACCCAACAGACACTTCTACAGACGTGCACAAATACAGCAAAATAAAACAAAACTTTAAACCATCTTAATTATCACCCAGGAAGATTTGAGAAATCATAGCCACTTAAAAGAACAGACTGCTATGCAAAGAACAAATAAACGGAGATCTTGGAGTGTGATGGTATGAAACCCATAACGTAAAATAAAACAAAACAAAACAAAAAAACCTCAGTAATGGGACAAATTACAGAGTGAATACTATAATCATGTTACAAAGGTACATATTGAAGACAGAGCAAATGGGCAAGTAGATGAAAAGTCTTAGAAAAAAAGTTGAGACCTGGAAAAGAAATCCAGAAATTCCAACATCTAGAAGCAGAGGACAGAAAGAATTGAGGGTAGTTATGGCACAGTGTCAGCCAAATAGCTATTCCCTTCCTCCTTGATAACAGAAGCTCAGATTTTAGCTGGACTTTTTTGCTGCACAGAATAAAAGACTATTTCCTATAGTCTCCTATCCTCGGTGTGGTCATGTGACTAAATGTTGTCCAAGGAGACATGAATGGAAACACTGGGTGTGATTTCCAAAACAAGCTGAGTAAAGAGAGTTGGCTCAGGTGAGAAAGGTCCATTTTTGCCCTCCTACCTTTCCTCCTCCTTTCAGCCTGCAAGATGGAAATGATGGCTGGAGCTCCAGCAGCTATTTTGGGCCATATGTTTACCTTGCGAATGGAAATCACACGAGACAGAAAAGAGAGAAACCTGGATCTTTCTTGTCACTGTGGGGCAACAATACCAGCCTGAGACTGCCTAATTCTGGACATCTTTTATGTGCGGGAACAAACAATAACCTCTATATTGTTAAGCCACAGTTATTTGGAGATTTTCCATATGTAACCAAACAGATACAAATAGAAGAAGATGTTGCAAAGCTTTAAAGGAGACAACAGTTCACTAACCGAAGAGCAGGCTTAATTTTTAACAGTGCCACTCAGTCACTTCCAGTCACCCAAAAATAAAAGGGTAACCCTTGAAGCTTCCAGAGGAAAGGAAGAAATGGGCTATTTTCAATGCAGCAAGGGCCAGGTTGGCAAAATTTTCTTAAAAAGTTTGTGACCCTGAATAAATAAACAGTGATGTCTACAAAATACTGAAAGAATAGATGTTTAAGCCTAGAATCATAAAAAGTCAAGCTTACTTTAAAGCAAGGTAAAAAAAAAAAAAAACATTTTGGAACTGTAAGGAAAAAGGCAGTTTTTCAGATCTTTTCTGGAAAAAAAATTATGATGTATTTCAAAAAGAAAAATTATGATGTAAAAAAAAATTATGATGTATTTAAGAAAGAAGGAAGAAAGCATGTGACACTAGAATCAGTGGTGAGAAAATAAACCAATAAATTTCCAGCTCAGTAAAGAATTGTTACCATAGAGAGTAAAAATAATATGCGATAACAATATCGAAGTAAAGCCCAGCTGATCTGAACGTGGGAGGTGGCTGTGAGGTTAGGGGCGGACGGCAGAGAAGTGAAAACTTGCTAAAGATCTTGTCTCATTTGGAGGAGTGTATACATGTTAAATCAACTGCTGATGGAAAATAGAAGTTATATACATGTGTTAAAAACGTAAGTTATATACGTGTGTTAAAAATGACTTAGAGCAAGGGATAAACATAGGGGCAAGAGGATGACAGAAAGAGGTAAAGGAGAAGGAAGGAGAGGAAGAAAAAAGAAGAGAAAAACCAAACGCCTTCTCACACGGACTAAACATACACACACACCTAAATTCTCAAACTCGTCAAGAAATTTAGTGATAGGACTAAAACAGGAAATGAAAAAAAAAAAAGGAAAATACAAATTCACTCCAGACAAAAACAATTTCAGAGGACAATCTGACAAAGGCTTTTAAAGGAAGAAGGCATGACCCAGGGGTTATTTCAGAAATGCACAGAGAGCCATTAAGACATCTATTCGTGATTGAAAGAAACAGATTAACAGATTAAAAGAGGTAAAGGATATTTATCTAGACAGATTCTCCTAAATAGTCAATAGTACCAGAGCCATTCCTGATTAAATAAACAGACAAACCTCTGCAAATGAGGAGATGAAGGGAAGGCTGGCATTTCTGATATCTCCTAGAAACCTCTGGCAATATCAGAGGCAAAGGAGAAACGTTAATGCCCTTCCCATCAGAGGCACAAACAGGAGAAGATGCCCACTACTGTGAAATGATCTCTAAATTCAATACGATCTAAATCAAAATTCCAAAAAAGTTCTAAAAGGATTTTTAATGGGCTTGACAAATTGATTCTAAACTATAACAAACCACAGATGAGAGATTTGCTCTATTAGCTATAAATATAACAAGGAATATAAGGATAGACAGGTAAAACAGAAAACAGTGAGGAAAATAACCAAGTAGGAAAGTGTGAAGGAATAATGACATTTCAAATCACTGAGGCATGGATGGACTGCATACTTATAATTAACGATATTGGGACAATTAGCTAATAATTTTTTTAAGTTGGATTATTACTTTACATAGTACCGACCCTTCCAAATTCCAGATAGATGAACGATCTAAAAGTCAAAGCTAAAATTATAAAAGCATCACAAATATATCTGGAATCCTAGGGGTTGAACAAGACACTAAATCCAGAAAGCGTAAGGTAAAAAATAATGACAGATTTGACTTAGAAGCAAGTAACACTTTATATATATGTAAAGCAAGATATTTCAAACATGGTGAAGAAAGGAGACAAGTGATCGTCTGGAAAGATGTATTTTAACCTACTTGAATACATTGTTAATGCACATAATGAACAAATCACTCTGAAAGTGAATATTAAAAGACAAAGAACCCATCAGAAAATGGACAAAGGATATTTCTATGCACATCATGAAAGGAACCCGAATAGCCAATAAACATATGGAAGATGCACAATTTCACCCATAATCAGGAAAAAGAAAAATCTATACAAGAACCAGAATATTGGCATCCATTACGTTGGATACAATTTAAAAATTGGTCCTTCCCCTAATGAGAAACTTGCCTTTTTAGGCATGACTGCAGAAGTGTCTGTTAATTTTGCTATTAGGAGGACACTTTGACAATATCTATTAAAATTTTAAACACACAATCTCTTGTCCAGCAATTCTGCTTCTAGGAATCTGGGTTGCAGGATTTTTATAGGAGTGAAAAAATCGGAAACAACTTCAGTGTTTATCAGTACGGGATTGGGTAAATTGTGGTGTGCCCATACTAATGGATGCCACATATTTCCTAGGGTTAATAAATGAGGTGAATCTATATGTACTCTTGTGGAAAGTTGCTGGAACATAACATTAGGTGAAAAACTAAATCATAGAACAATATTTATGTAATAATCCCATTTTTGGACGTATAAAAGCTTTCTATTTGCAGCATGCTTAGGTAATGTTTTGGAAGGATGCATGTGGTGAAGAGGGTGGGATGTGAGACTAGTGGATGGAGATGATGATTGGGACCTTGTCTTCTGTGCTGCATAACTGGATTATTCTAATTTTCCATAGAGCTGATATCCATTAAATATGTTCATTAACTCACAAACTATCCTGCTTTACTGTGGATGAAGCACAATGTAAGTAAAACTAATGAATGAAATAAAGTGACCTAAAGCTACTAGAAAACGTTTTACTCGTTATAAAGCTATTAGCAAAGAGGAAAGATGATAGATAAAGAAAAATTAGAATCTGGTTATGTAAAAATGTAACAGAGCCTTTGAAGACTAAAACTGGCACCTAGGCAGCCTGTCCCTGGAGGCTGTCTGGGGGTCCCTACCAGCTTGTTCCCAACGCAGACCCATAGAAACCCCTGCCCTCTCATCCACAGGGCAAATCAGTGCATCTGCACATACCTGTACATATAAACACATACATGCAGACGCCCCTAGAGGCCTACCCACCCAGCCAACACCGTTGGGGACAGAACACACACACCTGGGTCCAAACCCAGCTACGTGACAGTGGTTCAGGGCCGAGTCTGACAGTAAAAACATGCTTTGAGGGAGAAAACTATGTCTGTGGGCCAGGGACTGGGCCCTTCTCATCTTCCAAGTGAGCTTCCCACCCCTCAGCAAGGCTCCAGGTTTCACCCTCCGCCTCCCAGCCAATCTGCATCTGGGTGACCCCAGGGACACACGCACGCGCGCACACACACACACACACACACACACACACACATACACACTCTCTCTCTCTCTCTCTCTCTCTCTCTCTCTCTCTCTCTCTCTCTCTCTTCCTAAACCAGGCTGTCAGGGACTATCGGTGCTCTCCTTATCCCAAAGATGAGAACACAGAAGCCCAGGGCAGGGACAGGACGTTCTCACTGCCACCAGCACCGTAGTAACACCGTAGTAAACAATACAAAGTTGGATGATACACAGGGGTGTGACTCTCAGACCCGAGTGTCTTCACCTCCCCAGGTGTCCTCCCTGCTTCCAGGACAGCTGGATCCCGCCAGCGAGGCCCACCCTCCCCTCCAGCACCCAAGGGAGTCAGCACCCCTGGCTGACTTCTTGTCTACCAGCTGCCAGTCTGGGCTCAGGTCCTCTCCAGTAGTAAGTCCTAACCTCCCGCAGCCCCAGAGACACCTACCCACTCAAGGCTCCCCCACCCCTTCTGTCCCAGTCTCCCCACATTTCTTTGCTCCATCCCCACCTATCAACTTGCTGCCCAAAGCCAGGCCGTACCTCTTAGCAGTGGGGCAGACCGACATTCTCCTGGAGCCTCCAGGCAGCAGTGAGCGTCTCACGCTTCCTATTTGCACTGACGTTGTTAGGAAATAGAGAAGCAGAAAGAGGAAGCAATACCCAGGCCTGTTTCTGTGCAAGATGCTTCTTCATAAGATTACTTAGCTTCTTAGAACTGAGGACACTGAGATATCAGCTTTTTTTTCAAAGCTTTAATGATTTTGCAAATGCTGTTCCTTCTACCAGAAATACTTCTCCCCCATAAACTCCTACACATCCTCTGTCAGCTCAGTGCCCAGTTTGTCCACGCTGCACTCCTGATGCCACTGGGGAATGGTGGCTGCAGTGACCAGAGCACACGAGAGCCCAGAACCTCACGGACCTGGGCTGGACTCCCAGCTCCACTTCTGCTCAGAGTGTGATCATGTGCCAATGACCTGCACGTGACTTCATCAGGTCTCAGGACCCCTGCCTGTTACATAGAGGGATCTAAAAGCCTCGAAGGGCCATTGAGAAAACCCAATGAGACGCCACGTGGCCACACCTCAGCTCAGACGTGGCCACAGCAACCCCCACAGCTTAGCTGGTGTCATTTTGATTCCCTTTTGTCTTGCACCTCCCCAAACTGTCCCATAGTCCTTAGTGTTCGTGGCTGTCGGTCCCCAACACTGTCTTCTGTGTGGCTCATATTCCTCTCCCCAACACTCAGCACATGCCATGGTATAGAGGGGGCCCTTAGTGACCGTGTGGGATGAATGAATGAATGAATGAGAAACTCCTGCACACAGCAGGGCTGGCGTTAAGGCAAACTGAATGAGGCACCCCATCGGGTACAAAACTTAAGGGGGCACCAAACACTCAGTAACCAAGATAAATAATATTTTAATGTGATGTTGTAAAAAAAATCAAAATCAATATAAAAAAATCCACGATGAACAAAATATGAAATTTTAAATAGAGACAGGCTCAGGAGCTGTGCCATGGCGAGCCACTGTGGAGTCTGAGGCAGAAGGAAAAAGCAGTGCCTTTTCTCCTGAGCAGAGACAGAATAAGTGAAGAGGACACCTCCCAGGAAAGAGGGGACAGTAGCAGGGACAGGGACAAAGGGCGAGGAGGGCCGGGAACCTGTAACAGAGCCACTGGACTCCTGGCCTTCCTCCTGCTGGGAAGGGTACGCCTAGCCTGGAACAGCCTGGAACAGCCTGGAATGCCAGCCAGGGCAGGGAAAGCCCAGGCTGGCGGGTCGAGTGGCGGCCGTGGGACCTGACTTCTCTTGGAGCTTCTGCTGGTGTGGAGTCCCTTCCTGGAGTGGAGAGGACATGCGGGGGGCCGTCCAGAGCCAGAGAGGAGGGACTTAAAGTAATGTCCATACCTTTCCCCTCCCTGAGGTGCTCCCACCCAGATCATCCTCCCTGCCTTCCTCTGTGTGCTGGCCAGGCTGAGGGGGCTGGGGACCCCAGGAGGGGCCCTGACCAGGTCCAGTCACCTGGAGCCTGGTTTGGGGGAGCGAGGCCCTTCCTGGGGTCCAGGTGGGTGGTATTTTCCTGCTGTCACTGGCCTGGAGCTTTGAGGCCTGAGAAGATCCGACAGGGCGCTGGGGATTTCTGCTGCCAATGAACCCCATCTCCTTGCCCTGAGGGAAGGCCTAGCCCCCACTGCCCACCAGGAGAGGGCAAGAGACCCACCCTGCAAGGAGTCCGGCTCCCAGCTCCACACGCGTGGTCAGGCCTGACCACAGGCAGTAATAAAGCTTTCCCCGGCAGGCCTTTGGGGACACACACAGTGCCGGGCAGTCTCTGAGGGCCTTGGGGTCGAGGACTCAGGCCCCTGGCTGGCCATGCCCTGTCACGTGTTCTCATTCCTGGGCCTCTTCTCCGAGGCCTTGGGAAGAGGGCTCCTTCAGGTCCTCTCCTGAGGCTTCCTTGTCGGAGAAGAAGGGAAGAAAAACACCTGTGTTCCCCGCTCTGACGCGGTGACCAATGCTTTCCCTCTCGTGGCCTCTCCTCTCGCCTTCCCCTGACTCCGGGGGGCCTTTTATTCTGGCTGCCTCAGCAGCGAGGGGATCCGTCTGACCCTCCTCACTCTGTTCTGTGGAGGGAAATGGAAAACGGGGGTGCAGGGGCTGTCTTGGGTTTTACACTCTTGATCACCCCACCACAACAATGAAGGCTGGACGCTGGCTATTCTGGGTCTCATTGCTTTAACTGGCTCCCCCCACACCTGGCAGGTCAGCGGCCTCTCCCAGCTCAGCTGAGCTCCAGACGATGAATGGGTCACAATGCCCTTTCCCAGGTGGGCAAAGGTGCACCCCCGCTTCTGGGCTCCTTGTGTGACGACGAGGCTTCAGCAGCGAGGTGAACTGAAAATGGGATGTCAGAATTTAACAACGTTCAACTTTGGAAAATGAAATTGCCATGATATAAAACCAAGCAAGCAACAACAGTAAGGCAAATAGAAATAAAACAAGAAGAGCTTAACCATGTTCCCGAGGGAGGCTTTGATGTGGGCGTGAGGTCCCACAGGGGAGATGGGGCAGTGGTTACATGGCTCTGGCGACGGGGAAGGGGGGGGTGGGGACTACGGCAGGGGTCCGTCCGGTTCACAGGAGGCTGCTTCTCTCAGCTCTGGTACCTGCACAGCTGCCTTGACGCTCATGCAGCCTAGCTCCTCTCTGCCTGGAACTTAGAGAATTTTTTAGAAAGTTATTTAAAGGTTGATCATATAGTACTTATGTTTAAATGTACTGTATCTGCATTTAATTTTTTAAAATGTCCATACTCTCAGAACACAAATCTTAAGTGCACAGTGCGGTGAATATTTAAAAATCTATATACCCATTTAACCACCACTAGATCAAATATAGAACATTCCAGACCCCAGAAGCCTCCTTTGAGCCCCTTCCCTGTCGCTATCTCTCAAAGGTAACCACCCCTCTGATTTCTCTCACTGTGAATTAGTTGTGTCTGTTTTTTTTTTTTTTGAATTGTGATCAAGAGTACATACCATAAAAGTTTCCATTTGTACCATTTTTCAGCAGCATTACGTACGTTCACGCTGGGCAGCCATCCATCACCTCCGTCCGTCTCCAGAACTTTTCCATCAAACTCCAAATGAAACTCTGTCCCTATTAAACACTAAGTTCCTCCTCCCCCTCCACCAGGAGGGGTACCCATCTTTCTACTGTCTGTCTCTATGCATCTCATGTCAGTGGAACTATACAATTCTTCTTCTGTCTGGCTTATTTTACTTAATGCAATGCCTTCATGGTGCATTCGTGTGGTAGCATGTGTCAGAACTGCCTTCTTGTTAAGGCTTAATAATATTCCATTATATGGATATGCCACATTTTATAGATCTACTCATCTATAAAGAGATACTTGGGTTGTTTCCACCTTTCGGTGATTGTGACTAATGCTGCTGTGAACCCTGGCCCACAAATGGGCTTTTACTTCTTTTGGGGGTATACTCAGAACTGGAATCGTTGATCGTATAGGACTTACGTTTAAATTATTAGGGAACCACCATACTGAATTGTGCCTGGCTTTGAACTTGACTTGTTAGGGAATCGTTTTATGCTTGGTTGCATCTTAAATGCTTCAGTTAAACAAACTGACACTCAAAAGTTTTTTGATACTAGCATAGTTCACAAGCCTACTTCATTCTGCTTATTCATTTCAACTTGATTATGGTTTGGATGACCCCTATATCTGACTCTGAAATGATAGTCCAAGACCCCCTGTAACTTCTGAGGTGCTGTTAAAAATGCAGATTTTAGACTTCCAGATTAAAAGAGAGAGCAAACGAAAATCGGAGACACTGAATCAAACAGTTCAGGAGCCCTGTCTGCCAACATGAAGAAGTCTTCTGCACACTTCAACCACTTCATTTTACTTCTTGTGTAATCAATAGAGTGACATAGGATTTTCCAAAATAAATCGAAAAGCGCTCTCTCAATAAGCACTAAAAATTCTAAGTGAGAAGAGAATCACTTTGTCAATTTATTCGGCCATGTTTTTATATTCCAAGTGGCATATAAAATAATAATGTGTCTCACAATGAACGATGGTTTAGATTCTATGAAACCCAGTGGAATATTGACAAGAACATAACACTCGTAACGACCACAGATTGAGCACTTACACTATGGACACTCATTCACACGCTTCACGCACACGATTTTTTTTCTATTTCTCACAATATTCTTTAGGTATTTGTTATTATTGTCGTGTTACAAATGAAGAAACGAAGGCATAAAAGTGAAATAACTCGGCAAAAGTAACATAGCCCATCTGTGCTAACACTGCATTTTTTTTCTTTTTATTCTGAAACAATTTCAAAATACAGAAATTGTTAAAGGCAATACAGAGAACTCCAACTTTTTAATGGCAATGTCCCTTCTACATTTATTAGTTGGTGCTCTACTGTGAGAAAGAGCTTTTTTCCTTCCCCATGTTTTTATCCACTTTAATCCATGTGGACTAATGGGGTCCTATTTTATTAAATGGATTGCAGTCAATGACTATCATTATTTGTTTGGATATTTGATTCATTCTAGGTTTGGCCAATGAGAGCTCCTTAAAATTGGCTCCTGTGTCCTTTTAACATATCCCCATCACTTGTTAAGGCCTTCCTGATTTTCAGGTATCATAAAATACTCCCATCTTATCTTGAACTGTTATAACCGACTTCCAGTCTCCTCGTGCACCAAGGAGCTGACACCGATGTAAGAACAAGAGGGAGTTGATTTGCAGGCTCGAGCCCCTGCCAAACACTGATTTACTGACACAGCAGTGGAAGTGTCGGCCCCGACTTACAGTTTCAAAGGTTTTTTACAGGGTAGAACCGTAAGCAGGTGAGTACAGCAATGGTGTTACAGGTTTGGTGAGTTTATTTTAACCTTTAAGGGGATTGGTTAAGCTTCGAACTTGGCAGGTGGGACTTATAGATCTCTGATTGGCCAATGCCCAATGGGATGACTCTTAGTCAGTGGTTTTTCTTGTTATTCCACTTAGGTTCAAAACGGAGGGTTTGCATCTAAGATGAAGTCGCTCTGGTTCTACAGAACTTCTCACGTGCCAGCCTTGGACTTGAGCATTTCTCCAAGGAGCTCTGCTTCCTTTCGGTGAATCACGGCATTCAGAGCCCACTGCTGTTGACGTGTCACTGCCCTCCCATCCTCTCAGTGGCCAGAGCCTGGAAATGAATAAACGAGCAATGACGACTGACTGAATGAATGAATGTATGGACATATCTAGTTACAGCCGTATGTATTTGCATATCTATCTTTTTGAAAAAGAAACTCATACCTCTGATCCAAAAACACTGGATTGTCCATTCCCGCTTTCTCCCAAATGTCTCTGTACCTCTCCTCTTGGCTACGAGAATCCAGATTATTATCTCTGGTGTGTTTACATAATTGTTCACCCACCGGCTCTTAGCCCAGCTCCTACCCTGCTATGAGACCTATGTTATGAGATTGAATTTTGCCCACTCCCCACAAAGAAAAGATATATTGAAGTCCCTACCCCCAGTATTTCAGAATGTGATCTCACTTGAAAAGAGACTCTTTGCAGAGAGACTCAAGTAAAAACGAGGTTACGACGTGTGCCTCTCTGAAAGAGAAAGGAGGACACAGATGGACACAGAGAGAGGAAGATGTGACGACACACACAGAGAAGACAGCCATGTGACTCGAGTGATGCACCCATAAGCCAAGAAACACCAAGGATGATTGGCAAAGACAGGAAGCTAAGAGGATTCTCCCCTAGAGCCGTCACAGAGAGCATGGCCTGCAGACGCCATGATTTTGGACTCCCAGTCTTCAGAACTGTGAGACAATGAACCGTTGTTTTGAGCCACCTCATTGCTGATTCTCTGCTAGGGCAGCCCTAGGTCAGGAACACACCCTCTGTGCATCAGTCCTGGCTGCCTTCCTGCCCTGTCACACCTGCCTGGGGACTTTGAGAAGAAAGGAAGGGAGGGAGGGAGGGAGCCTGGAATAAGAATTTGAAAAGATGCCCATTTTTCTCTGAAGGCTGTGTCCTTAATTAGTCCATTCACTTCATAGAATAATAGGAAAGACCAAAATAAGTGTTTTCAGTAATCAGATCTTAATAAATTTTATAGCAGGGGTTGGTATACAATGGCCTACAGGCCAAATATGGATTACAGCCTGTTTTGGTTCAGCCTTTGAACTAAAAGTGGCTCTACATTTTTTAAATGGTTGGAAAAAACCAAAGAAGAAAAAAATATTTTGTGATATATGGAAATAGTATGCAATTGACATGTCAGTGTCCATACATAGTTTTAGGAGAACACAGCTATGTGCATTTATTCATGTTTCGTTTATGGCTGCCCTACAGTTTTGTGCTGTAACAGTGACGTCAAGTAATTGAAACAGAAACCATATGGCCTGCAAAGCCATATTTACTCTCTGGTCCTTCACAGAGAACGTTTGCAGACCCCGTTCTGTAGTTGATATTCAAAAAGCATCTGATGAGAGTATGAAGAAAAGAGAGATGACACCTACCTAGGGAGGCAAGGATACAGTGATGCTGGCTTCAGGAAGCAAAAGACGATATAAAATTGTGACATTCATTCATTTATTCATTCATTTATACATTCAACTGAGCACCTGCAATGTGCTAGGTAATGGAACATGAGGATGAGTAAAGCCCAGTGCCCGATATCACAGGGAGTTCAGAGTCTAAGGAGGATGATGTGCAAAACCTCTCCCCACAAGGTACCGCAAGGATGATGTGCAAATCTCTCCCCATAAGGTACCGGAGGACCGCCCCACTCATGGTGGAAGTGTGTGGACGCTGGAAGTGCATCTCCTGGGAGGTCAGAGGAGGAAGCTCCACTGAGGAGGTGCGCCTGAGCTGGATCATGGCGTGTATGGAGACTTGCCAGGCAGAGGAAAAGGGATATCTGGGAAGGCTTCTTGGAGGTGAGGTCTTTTGCTCTCTGACTCATCATCCTTGGGATCCTCTCATTGGCCTGACTAGCTAAGAAACGTACCAGGCTGTCAAGAGGGCCTCCACATAGGGCTTGGCCTACACCCCCACTTCCAGTCTCACCGGCGATGAGTGACACCTCAAGGTCATAGCCAGTTACTGGCTGCGTTGAGGCCAATGCTATTGCTTGTGACTTTGAGCACAGTAAGGGATCCCAGGAGTTAATGTAAAGTGCTAAGTTTCCTGTATCTTTTCCTTTCCCTGAGACTTTGGGAAGAAAGATGACCAAGGAAAACTCACCGGTGTGTTGTCTCCATAGGAAACTCAGCAAGAGAAGGACCCTTACCTCTCTCGACCTTCTCCTGCCTCCGCCCTCCCTCGGTGGCCCACATTCTGTCATAGTCGCTTGCATTGCTGCCTCCCTTGTGAGCTTGACAACCAGTCAGAAGCAGGGACCATACCATTTATTTTTTATCTGTGGTGCTAAGGGGTTGTAGATGCTCCATTAACATCTGCTGCATGGACTAGAATGTAGCTGAATTGAATGGAGTGGACAGGATGGAATCGGTTTAAATAGGAATGCAAAGGCACCAAAGATGATCTCAGTAAGACATAGGTGGCCTCCCTACATCCACCTCAAAGGTCACAGACTCTTTCAATAATCCTTTTTTGGATATTCATTTGGATAAAATGAATTCCTTTTATGGATCATGTCTGGGAATTTATCTACAACCACATTTAAAAAAAAAAATAGTATGGTCTCTAAGTGACTTCCTCTTGTTTCTTGGCAAATGCGACTACCAAAATCTCAGTGCATTTCTCAGCACAGCCAGCCCCTGTCCTGAAGCTCTTTCCAGTAAGGATCTACATTCGGTGCTTCTGACCCTCTTCCCTTCCCATCCGCTATTAGATCTGACTTTGTATGAATTCTCCTCTGGCAAACACTCAAGCTTCTGTGACTTTCTACCTGTTCCTTCTGCCACCCCTTAGTCAGGCTTTATTAGGTCCCCAAGAGCTTCTCCTCGGACGGGCCTGCCTTGCACCCCCGTCAGCACCCCCTTTCCTCACAGGGCTGCCATGTTACACAGCTGTAGGGAGCACCATTTACATATGTTTGATTGAATTGTGAATGGTGTCTCTGAGTTGTATGATGTGGTGTCTCTTGAGTTGTCACCAGAGGGACCTGTCACTGCCTTGCTTAAAAAACAAAAAACAAAAAACAAAAAAACGATCAGCCCTGGGATTTCTGTTATCCAGAGCATTAACTCTGAGCCCGTCAGAGTTGTTTAAGACGCTCCGTGAACCTACCCGCCCAGCCCATGCGACACCTCTCCCAACTTCCCCAAACCAGACTTTCTCTCCGAGTGTGCTCTGGATCACCGCATATATAAGACCTCAAGCCACTGAGTCCCACTTCTCCCTCCTGTGTTTTCAAACCTAGAGTTTCCCTCAGCCATCAACATAACCAGGCTGCCGCCATCTTTAAAAGCAAAACTCTCCTTTTCCCTCAAGCCCCAACCTCCTCCTCCCCATTCATTCATTCATTCATTCGTCCAATGAATATTTTTGAATGAACACCTTGTTCTAGGCACTGAGGATCTATCTATCAGTGAACAAAACAGATGAGCGTCTCTACCTTTGGGACTTTTACAGTCTCACAAGAGAGATGTGTGATTTACAAGGAATATGCTAATTTACTAAAGAATGGAATACGCATAGTTATTCGGGAAGAAGGGGATACTGCTGTGGATAAACGAGATTAGAGCCATTTAAGGGGACCGAGTGGGTGAGAGGAGAGCAGGTTGCAGCATTAAACGGGATGGTCAGCGGTCACTTCCTTGGCCAGAGGAGAGGCTTGTCATCTCTAAAGGGTCTTGTCTACATTCACCGCATTGTGTCTTATCCCTCCCCCTCCCCCCGCCCCTGGGACTCCTCAGCCCAGGGAAACCTGCTCACTGAACGCTGCTTCTTGTGAGCCCAACAAGCACGCCCGTGTTGCCAAAGCCCGGGCCGCCTTGCAGCCCTGCGGAAGCAGAGCTTAAGCTGTTGATTGTCGAGAGCTTGACGCATGCTTGTGCCTTGCCCTCTAGGACGCCACACATTCTGATTTTCTTCTCTCTCTCCCCTTTGCCATTTCTTCTTTTTTCTGCCTGTCTCATCCGTGCCCTCAGCTCATCTCAAGCCGCATTTCCCCTAGAGAGTTCCATTCACAGGCTCTGAAACTCATCTCTCTGTGTCAGCCCTGATCTCTGGAGAGATCCGCCAGCTCTTTTTTGTTTGTGAAAAGTTGAGGCCTCTGCTTTTCTCCACAAACTTGCTCTGCATAACTAAGTTTCAGAGATCCACAGAGTTCCTTGGTATAGCAGGAAGAAGGCACTGGAGGGTTAGGGTTAGGGTCCGAGGTCTCAGGTAAGAGAAGGACTAGAAAAAAGACCTGGGTTGGGTTGCAGAGACCCTGAAAATATGCTCAGAGGTGAAGCCCAAAGATGGAAAGCACCAGTGAGAGCTCCTTGAGGGGTGGGAATGGCCATCTTGGTGGTGATGCTCTGTTCTGTGTACACCTAAGCCTGAATTTTTGGTAAGGGCGGGCCTGGATTGCCCTGAATGTCACAGAGCGTCAGGAGATAGAGCAGCCTTCTCTGAGTTTCCGTTTTCCATGGTTTCCCTCCAGGCAGCCATGCTGACAGAGAGAGCAGGTGTGACAGCATGGACATGCAGTCATGTGACTTGTTTACAAACACAAACTTGGACAGTCACCAAGAGGAGCAGTGGGACAGCTGAATCCCAAATGTCTGTTCGTCACCAAACTCTAGTTAACTGTTTGTAGAAGACAGCTTTTCTTTTTTTTTTTTTTTTGCTAAACCATGTTGACTTTCCATAAAGTCACATTCATATCCTTCCATACATAAGCCTATAATTTAAAATCACTAAATGCACAAAGAAACAACAAAAACAATAGATATCGACTCCAAGAGCCACAGAAATTGGAGTAATCTGATCTTGAATAGACTCCTGTCCCCAGTTCAAGAAGGCAGGGCATGCTCGTGGAAATTCTCCTCTTTCCAGCAATTGGCTTAGAAGGGACACGCACACTCAATCTGGCCAGTGAGACACCTTTGCAAAGAAAGATGTCCTTTCAACCTCTGGACACTATCCTCTGCCCGTGACATCTGGAGCCACCTCAACCGTCATTACCCACATTCTGAGCTGGCAGAGCAGAAAGACGGGAAGCATGTGGGTTCGTGATGAGGCTGAGACCCTAGGCTGAGTCACACGGTGCTGCCCCATCTCTGGGTTCCATGTCTTACTGCTCGGCCACTTTCAGTGGTTTTTGGTACTGTGCAGCTGACAGAACCCTCACTGCTGTGCCCTTTTCCGGGCACATAAGAATAAGAAATATTCTTATTTCTTCATAATGTCCCTCTCTGTCTGCTCAAAAAACTCTCCCAGATCTTCCCCCAAGGTGATGTCACATAGGCCCTTGCCTGTGTGGTCCCCGAGCTAGCAGCAACAGCATCACCCGGCAGCTTGTCAGAAAAGCAAACTCCCAACCTCGCTGCAGACTCAGTGGACCATAATCCACATTTTAACAAGATTCCCAGGCGATGTGTGAGCTCTTGAAAGCTGAAGGATTACAGGATGATGCCACATATTGATTGCCTCTTTCTTCTGTAGTTGATTTTCCTCATTATTAATGCCATCACCATGAACATGCAGGGCAGCCAGAGAGGAGCAAAGAAGGCAGGGTGGCCCAGAGTATGCAGACTCCACCTGGCCAGGCTGGACTCACTCACCCCTGAGGGTAGAGGAATGTAAGCTGATACTCAGTTATTGTTTTCTTGTCTCATTTTCCACTCAAGATCTGACTGCAGAGCAAAGGCGTGACTTCAACTAACAAACTTAAACTGCTTAACTTAACCTACTGAATTTACTATGTGACTCCTTGATGATTTGCCTTCCTCCTTTCCTATCATAAATTGCTCTCCCTGATCAATACCCCATGCCCTACCCCCAACATTTCGGTGTTTCCTGCTGGGGGCTCGAAGGCAACCCCCTCTGTGAGCCTCAGGCCTCCGGCAGCTCTGTCCCCAGCTCAGCCTTGTGCATGCGAAGCGTGCTATGGGGCATGACCGCTGCTCAGTGTCCACCCAAGGGACACCTTTTTTTTTTTTTAACTCCAATGTTTTGACTTTCCCCCCTGCAATTTCATATATTCCTTTTATAATCCTAAAGATATTCTGATAGGTGAAGTTGTTTATGCATTCAGCTATTGTGCATGAAGTCTGAGCTGCTCTGTCATAAAGGCTGCAATAAACGTAGTAAGCTATGATTATAACCCTGCTACGATCTAAAAACAACAGGAATTTTCTGTTCTGCCCAGACATCTAAGAAGTCATCAGGAAGTAACTGCATCTGAAAGGATTTGGACATCTTTTCCTTGATCACTGAGTATGTCCAGCTGAGAACCTGGATCAGACTTCACGTGATGGGCAGCCTCATAAGCCTCCTATTTACTTTGATATGATGCCAAATATCTACTGAAAATTTGATCTTGGGTTGCAAAATGGCCTTTCCCACGCAGTCTCTTCTTAAAGCCAGCCTGGCCCTGTGGTCGTATGCCAGTGTCATGTGAAAGTATGAGCCATGGTCCTTGGTTTCTGTCTCCAGAGCAGATGTGAAACACTCTTTCTTCCTTCAAAAAAAAAGGGAGATAAGAAAGATGCTAACCAGATGGCTTACATGGACTTTTCCAAATTTTTACTATAGGGATATAGTACTTTTATAAAATTCTTTTCAAAAAATATATTAAAACTCAATTTTTAAATTTGACGTTGAGTGGGAGGGAGACTTATGAGATCAGAGCGAGAATTTTCATTATGGATCAGTTTTCACATTTAAATTTAAATTTAATTTAATTTAATATAAAAACATATTTTGTATTGCCTACTCAAAATAGATACAAAAAACATAAATACTATTTATTCTTGAAACCCATTTCAAACTCATTTTCTTTGTCCACGAAACCTTGTTCAGCTGTACATCCCGACGCTTCTCCCTGTCCTTAACCTTCACGGAAAAGTGTAAGACATGGAATTCTTTGAACAAGATGTCATTGGGTCCTTGACATCCGCCCTATGATGTGCTCTATCTCAGGGGTCTCAGACTTTGGAAAGTTATACGCCAGTCACATTCTTTTCCCCAAATGATTACAGTCGTCAATATAGAGTTGCTGGTAGTAGGTAAGGACATTTTGAAAAGCGACTATGGGCCAGTGAGTTCCTTTCTGTTTCAAGACTTCTCACGTAATTTGCCATCAATTCCTGATTCTTAAATTGGGGATGTTGTTATTTTTCTACTTCCTTTCCTGAAATGTTAAGAATAAGAAGAACTATAGTCTGCAAATCTCAAAAATAGCCACCACACCAAATACCATCGCTGATGTCACCAGAGAATGTTTTTTGTCAAAAAAAAAAAAAAGAAAGAAAGAAAGAAAGGAAGATAAAATCTCAGAATAAAGAACAGGGTTTTAGATTCACAACAATCGTTTTTATTTTCTCCACTATACTTTGCACTGGTGAGAACTTGGTCTTGGACTTGAACTTGGGAATGGCTGGTTAGTTGCTCTTCCTAGGAGGAAACCTCTGCAGGGGTGTTTTTTCCCTGAAAGTTTCTGTAGGTTTCTGGAAGCTGCAGTGCTTGGGGGAGGCACACGTCACATGTGTTTATTCTCACTGACCAGGGTTCTGTCTTCTGGCACAATTTGGTGCAAGGGAAAGTGGGAAATGCACTCTTTATTCATGGTGGCTCTGCATATTAGTGCCCTAGAGTTGCAATAACAAATTACCACAAACTTGGTGGCTTAAGACAACATAAATTTATTCTCTCACAGCTTCGGAGGCCAAAAGTCCAAAACTTGTGTCATCAGGGCTGTACTTTCTCTGGAGGTTTTAGAGAGGATCCAGACTTACCTCGTCAGCTCCTAGTAGCTTCTGGCATCTCATGGCTTGTGGCTGCATGGCTCCAATATCTGCCTTGGCCGTCACGTGATCTTCACGCCTTCTTCCTGCATCTCTCCTTGGCCTTTTTCTTACAAGGACACTTGTCATTAGATTTAGGACCCACTTGGATAATTCAGGATGATCTCATCTCAAGATCCTTAACTTAATTACATCTGTGAAGACCCTTTTTTTCAAATAAGATCACAGCCACATGTTTTGAAGGTTGAAATGTGGGCATGACACATTTGGGTCCACCATTTAACCCGCTACACTATGTGTCCAGTACAAGTTCTTTTATTAAGGATCCGGAAACACAGACTCTGGGTGACAATGGGCAGCCTGCCCCATGCAGGATGATAGGTATCTTTGGAAACCTACAGACCCAAACTTTGCAGAACTGAGAGAGTAACTGGGGAATTGCAGGTGGCTGAGACTTTGAGACAGCACCTGCCACTACTGTGACCATTCCTTCCTCTTTCTGCCCCATCCCTTCTGCCACAGCCCATCAGCACCTCAGCCTGACTGCCCGCACGTACTCATGGCTCCCATGGGCTCTTCTGTCTCAGGATCTCTGTTACCTGCCTTCCCTCTCTATGTCGCAGCTTTGGCTACCTGTTGGGCAGACTCTGAGATGAAGTTTATAGGGTGTTTATAAAGGGGTGCCCTTTGCACACAGAAGGGGCTGCCAGATTGGAGAGGCATCTAAAGAAAGGAAGGGCTCTATAACAGGTCAAGCCACAGTGCAAGCAGCCCTGCTCCTTGGGCCATACGGCTCAGCAGACTAGGACACAGGAAGTGTCAGTGGTGGGAAAAGATGCCGTGTGGCGAGCCCAGTGAGAGAATCACAGTGGGGTCAAGGGGTTGTGGAGCAAGGCCATGAGATCTGCAGGAGAGAACTGTACACGTTTTGGAAGACAATCCTTTACGCTGCTATAGTGCCCTATATTGGCAACTCGTGACCACACAGCCACAACTAACTAGAGTCATCTGGGTCTGTCAAACGCGCCAAGGAGTTCAACTGTGATTAAGTCCCGCAACTGCCCTGGCTGATCCCAAAGGAGCCAGACACTCCTTCAGAGTTGCCTTGAGTTGGGCCAGGATGGCCAGGCCCTTCTATCGCATCCATTAGTCACTGTAGGTCTCCCTCCTCTTCACCTGGGAAAGGGCATGACCTTGGGCAAGGCAAGGCTCTGTCGCCGATGCTGTCCCTGAAGAGGCTCTCGGCGGAGCCAGCGACCCTCTCAGCCCAGGGGGTGACAAGGCCTTTGCCGAGGGGGAGTCCCAGTGGTGTGTCCACATCCACCATCATGCAGTTCTCAGCTTCTGTTCCAAATGCTCACTCTTTCACAGAGACTCCTTAGTTCAAGTTCACAGAAGAGAATCACACAGACTCAGTGAATCCGCGCAGAGGCCCCTGTGGGTGAGCACTGCATTAGCAGGGGTCAACTGGCTGCAGGGAAGGCACGCTGAGGGTTGGCCTCCCCGGTGCTCTTACCCACACAATGGAGACAGCGCCTGCTTGTCACAGTGCTGTCAGGGCAAGCCAATGACTTTACCTGTGTATGTGGCTGGCATATAGCAGGCATGACGTCAGCATACGCCTTCTTACTCTGTTCCTCTCTTTACCCTTGAAACTGGGACACTTAATTTCAGCTCACTTTCTTCATTTCACCTCAGTTCAACTCAACAAACGTTCAACATGGCCGCCAAGGTCTGCTGTCTTTCCTACCGGTTTTGTTAGCCGTCTCCAAAGTCACTCCCAGGACTCTCATCTCCTGAGTTCCCATTTATGTGGTCCCATCCCACCGCATGCCAGGGTTGGTCTGCGTGACCAGTTAGAACAGGGCAGAAGATGGTATGTCATTCCTGATGTTAGATTTAGAAGACACTACAACTCCCATCTCAGCTCTTCCTCTCTCTCTCTCTCTCTCTCTCTCCCCTGTCCCCAGCGTCCCCACCAGATCACTCACTCTGGAGAAGCCAGCTGCCATACCACCAACAGCTCTATGGCAAGGAACTGAAGATTTTTGCAGACAAACCTGTGAGGGATCTTGCAAGTGGGCCCTCCAGCCCCAGTCCTGACTTCAGGGCTGACCCAGCCAACAGCTTGACCGAAAGCTCACGAGAGACCCTGAGCCAGAACCATCTAGTTAAGCTGCTCTCAGATCTCTGACCCTCAGAAACTGTGTGAGATATAATATCTATTGGTTTAAATGGTTAAGTTTGGGGGGTGGTAATTCAATGCATAACAATAAATAACTTCTGTATTTCTTTCCCCTTACCTTCGTCTCTTCTAATAGAAGCGTTATTTTGGGGGTGGATGGGGAGATCCCTTGAGCTCAGGGTAGAAGGCTCTTCATGGCAATCCATTAGAACAGGGGTCCCCAATCCACGGCTGAAGACTGTTACCGGTCAGTCCATGTCCTGTTAGGAACCAGGCCTCACAGCAGGAGGTGAGCGGCGGGCAGGCGAGCGAAGCTTCACCGGTATTTGCATCCACTCCCCAGCACCAGCATCACCTCCTCAGCTCCACCTCAGATCATCAGGCGTTAGATTCTCATAGGAGCACCGGTCCCTGGAGCCAAAAAGGTTGGGGACCGCTGCTTTAGAAGAATCATGATTTAATAAAGCAATTTTAGAAGTCTACTTCTGCTTGGACAATGATGGGCCTAAGAATGCACAACTGACCTGTTTTGACCCAAAAAAAAAAAAAAAAAGGTTTGCTGGAGGAGCACCTATTCACAGATAAAAGAAAGACATAGGTTTGTGAGACAAGGGCCTTTTGCACTTCCCTTCCTCCCCCTCCTTCATCCTTGAACTTGGATTTGAAGCCTGGAGCACAGCTGTCTACCAAACATAGAGCAATAGGAATGCGAGCAAAGCCAAGAGCCATTTACACATTGGCCCTAACCTCACCAAGGCACTGAACCAACACTCGTACCCCTCAAAGACTTATTTCTTGAAAAAGAATTAAACCATTACAAATGAATGCAACCCTAACTGAACAGTATATTAAGCCCCTACTGTGTTCTGGGCACTGCACGGGGCTTACAGAACAGAGCAGTGAAACGAAGCAGCCACCGTCTTACCTTTGTGAAGCTCAACGTTTTAAACAGGACGGAGTTCACAAGCGAAGGTGTGAGGAACCTTTCAAAGGTTTTTAGCAGGAAAAGCGTAGCTGCTATGAGCACGGCAGGGTTGCCTCATCTCGCCTTGGGTTTAGAGAGGGTGTCCGAGGGGCCGTTTCCTTTAAGCCGAGGCTGTTTGGTTTGGGAGGGAGGAGTGTCCCATAAGAGGAGAGAGCATGAGGCTTTCGAAGAACCAGGAAGAGCTGGGGATGGAGCCCAGAGAGGGAGCGGGAAGAGGGGTTGGGGGAGTGTGAGGAGGTGGAGTTGTGGGGACACCCCAATCTCTGTGGGGCTTTAGGGCCATGGTAAGAATTTGGGACTTCATCCTAGGGGCTCTGAGAAGCTATGAGAATTGCAGGCAGAGGAGTGAGACGATCAGATATACTTTTTGAACAGATGGCTTGGGCAGCCATGCTGAGAATAGACTGAAGATATTCGGGGACACCCCGAGCGGGCAGTCACCAGAAGGGAGACGATGCTGGCTGGGACTTTGGTGGTGACAGTAGAAACAGAAGAGTGAATAGATTCTAGACGTAGTTCAAGGGTCTGATGATGACATTGTCATGTAACCCTATGGAGCTGGGAAGGGCGGCCACCCGTTTGTGCAATGGGTGGATCAGGGTCAGGGGGGGCAGGTCTCAGTGGGGGGCGGGGGGATAACGAGGCCTCCAAGGGCAGTTGCCCTGAGCCCCACACATGGAAAATGTTCTTCCCAGTAAGAGGAGCTGGTCTGACTTCCTGTAATTGAAGCATTTGTGTTTTGAACCCTCGGGATTCTACCTCTCGTCACTGGATCATCTCAGTGGCTTCGCCCTGGACCACTCGCTCTTCTAAGGCCAGACTAGTGCCCCACACATGTCCCCTCACCGGCATGGGTGTCCTGAGCCAAAAATGGGAAACTGCAAAGGAGGACCCTGAAACCACTGGCTGTTTTCCGAGAGCGGGCCAAGGTGGCGAAGGCGATACCAGACACCCGGCTGTGGTTTGGAGTCATGAGGACGATAAGGGCCCCACAGCGTTCCGTCTGTGCAGAGGTAGATAAAGCAGCCGCTCTCGTGTGGGGACACACAGGAAAATCCCTGCCCCACAGACCGCTGCCCCATGAGAGATGGGTCTGTGGCACGAGGTCTCCAGGTAGGACCGTTCAGAGCTGAGACTTCAGCTGGCTGGCAGCAGCTGGCCAAGGAGAGAGGTGTCCCCACCTCCAGGCTGATTACGGTCACAGGGGAAGTAGGTTTGTTCTGACGGGCAGGCTGCCAGCTGTGGGCGGGGGCGCCAGGAGCACCACCTGCAAGTTTAGGAAGCCAGCTGGGGAGGGGCGGAGCAAGGGATATTTTAAGACACTATTTTTTTAGAGCAGTTTTAGATTCACAGCAAAATTGAGAGGAAGGTGCAGAGATTCTCTAGGTACCTCCCTACCCCCACACGTGCAGAGCCTCCTCCAGTATCAGCAGACGCACCACAGCGGTATATGTGTGACAGCTGATGAACCTACATGACACATCATCATCACCCAAAGTCCACAGATGTGTAATAGTGTCTATCCACATTATAGTACCATACAGTAGCATTTCACAGCCCTTAAAATCCTATATCCCTATTTATCCTCCCTCAACCCTTGGCAACCACTGATCTGTTTTACCATCCCCAGAGTTCTGCTTTTTCCAGAATGTCACAGAGTTCAAATCTTACAGGATATAGCATTTTGGACGGGTTTTATTCACTTAGAAATATGCCGTTAAGATTTCTCTGTGTCTTATCATGGCTTGAGAGCTCATTTCTTTTCGGCATTGAATGATACTCCATCGTGTGGATGAAATTTGTTTATTTATCCATTCACCTTCTGTAGGACATCTTGGCGGCCTACAAGTGCTGGCAATTATAAATGAAGCTGCTGTAAGCATCTGTGTGCACAAGTTGTCACCTCTTTTATAAGAAACCACCAGTTCCCCCAAGTGGTTGTACCCTTTTGCCTTCCCACCAGCAACCAGGAGAGTTCTCATCGCTTTACATCCTCGCCAGTATTTGGTACTCTCGGTGTTCTGGGTTTTGACCATTTGAATAGGTGAGTAGTAGTGTCTCATTGTTGTTTTAATTTGCATTTCCCTGATGACCTGACGTGGAGTACCTTTGGTGAGGTGTCTGTTAAGGTCTTTGCCGATTTTATAACCAGGCTATTTATTTTCTTATAGTTGAACTTTAAAAATTCTTTGAACATTTTAAATAATACTCTTTTATCAGATGTGCCTTTTGCAAATATTTTCTCCCAGTTCGTGGCTTGTCTCCTCGTTTTCTTGACATTCTCTTTCACAGAAGTTTTTAATTTTAATGAAGTCCAGCTTATCAACTGTTTCTTTTATGGATCGCGCTTTTGGGGTTTTATCTAAAAAATCATCATCATAGCCCAAGTCATCTAAACTTTTCTCCTGTGTTATAGTCCAGGAGTTTTATCATTTTGCATTTTATATTTAGGTCCATGATGTACTTCAAGTTAATTTTTGTGAAGCGTGTTAGGTCTGTGTCTAGATTCACTTTCTTGTATGTGGATGTCCAGTTGTTCCAGCACTGTTTGTTGAAAGACTATCTTTGCTTCATCGTATTGTCTCCGCCCCTTTATCCAAGTTCAGTCGACTGTATTTATGTGCGTCTATGTCTGGTCTTGTTATTCTGTTCCATTGGTCTGTCTGTCTGTTCTTTAACCAATACCACCTTGTCTTGATTGCTGTAGCTTTACAGTAAGTCAAAGCAGGCAATGCCAGTCCTCCAACTTTGTCATTCTTCAGTATTGTGTGAGCTATTCTGGGTCTTTTGCTTCTCTATATAAACTATATAACTTCCTGAGATTTTGATTGGGATTGTGTAGAATCTGTAGATTAAGTTGGGAAGAACTGCCATCTTGGCAATATTGAGTCTCCCTATCTGTCAACATGGAATCTCTCTCCATTTACTTATTCTTCTTTGATTTTTTTCCCAGAGTTTTATAGTTTTCCTTGTATAGATCTTATACATAGTTTGTTAGATTTTTATATATATATAAGTATTTTACTTTGGGGGGTTCCAGTATAAATGGTATTGTGTTTTTCATTTAAAATTCTACTTGTTCATTGCTGGTATAGAGGAAAGAATTGACTTTTGTATATTAATCTTGTATCTTGCAACCTTGCTACAATCACTTATTATTTCTAGGGTATGTTTTGTCAGTTCTTTCAGATTTTCTACATAGGTGATCATGCCATCTGCCAAAAATAAAAAGGACACTTTTATTTATTTATTCCCAATCTGTATACCTTTTATATTGTTCTATCGTCTTATTGCATTAGCCAAAACTTCCAGCTCAGTGCTGACAAGCAGGGCTAAGAAAAGGACATCCTTGGCTTGTCCCTGATTGAGTTTCTTCTCGATTAGTATGGTGTCAGTGGCAGGTTATTGTAGGTGTTTTTCTCAAGTGGAGGATCCCCTTGAGCTTCTTAGGGTATGGACTCTGTCGTGGGGAGGACTGTAGGAATTCAGCTGTCAGATATAAGCGGGCCCCGGCTCTCAGAAACAAGGCTGGAACCAGGGGTGAGAACAGAGTGACCAAAAAGGTTGAGGAACAGCTGTGACCCTGTGCGTCTCTCCTGACTTGGGTCAGGGCTGGTTCCAGGGCTGAGGATGGATCTGAGTCTCCAGCTGGGGAGTGAGGCGGATAGTGGCTCAGCCATGGGGAGAAGAGCACCTGGGGACATCAGTGAGAACACTGTCCTGTAAGGTTGAAGGCTGTGCTCCGGGCAAGGATGCAGGGACTCTTGGGAGGCATTTTGCAGAGAAACCTCAACATACAGATTCTATGAGTGTGACTCAAGGCATGAAGCTGCCTCTGACCAAGGGCGTTGTGAGGGCGGAGGTGCCAATGGAGCAGCCAAGAGATGGGGTGTGGAGTGCTGGGCTCAGAGAGGGCAGGCGGGGCTGCCACAGGGAGCCTAGGGCACTGACCATGGTTCTGACGGAGAGATGGGAGGGATCTCAAGGCCCCCATGAGGAATCCCTGTCTCACTCCAACCCATCGTTGGCAAGACCTGTCCTGCCAGGACTCATGGAGAGCTCAGACAACTCTGTTCGTACTTTCAAATGTACCGTCCCTGAAGTCCTGCGTCAGATTCTGCTTCCCTCTAGACTGTCGTTTTAGCCGGATTTCTATCTCTAGATTCCTTCCTCTGTGTTGCGTAATTTGATTCTTTTGAATTGATAGTTTGAGTACAACAAAGGAAGTGGTAAGCATGTGTCTTGGGGTGATTACCGTGGAAAATGGTGGGGGTGGGGAGGGCTGACTGGACATACGTGGTCTCTCACACCACATCAGGTGACGGGCCAGGGGAAGACTGGGTTTGGTGAGGAGGCAAAGGAGGAGAGCTGAGTAGATTCAGAGTGCATGAGGTCATCGGCCCTGGGGTCCAAGGCCATCAGGGTCTCTCCCATCTGGGTGATGCCCCAGAGACTTGACCCCCAGTTCCGTTTCTTCCTTTCAGCCTGGCCATCGGGGAGGCCTTTGACGCAATGGGTTCTCTTATGAGATCCAGAAATTCTGCACATCACCTGCCCTTCTTCAAGGAGCCTCTCCCTCTGCAGCCTCAGGGATTCCTGCTTCTCAACGTCCATAGAGGCGGGATGCCTCGAAACTGCCATAAAGGCATGCCAGAGTCTTAGGATTGTCGTTTCCGTACTTATTACATAATAAAGCTAGGCTGTGGAAATCAACCTGGTTAATTGAGGGAAGTCACAAAGGTGCCGGAACTTCCATGGACCTAACACTGAACAAATGATGCCAGCTCTGACGGCCTTGTAGGGTGGGGAGACCTCCCGTCCTTTTAGTTCTTGGAGGAGCAACCCTCAGCACTGCGTGCGAGAGCCTCCACTTGCCACCAGGCACAGAGGAAGAGAGGGCAGCTGTCCAGTGGCCACTGGCCAGCTGGAATTGGCTACCACCTTCCCCTCAAGACCATCGGACTGAGGTCTAGTGCACTGACTTGCTGGTCCACCCCAGCCACTGCCAGAGTACAGGTTCCCAAGGCCCCCCCCCATGACCCGGAACCTTATTCCAGAACATTCTTCATGCTTCCCGGTCAGACCCCTTGTCTGACCCCTGAGCCTTCCCAAACCCTTCCAAGTTCTCTTGGGAACTCAGGGAACAAACTCTCTTGGCCTCCTCTCTGAAATTTCCCTTCATTCTTGTTAAGAGTTTAATCGCACTCCCACCCCCACATTCATACGTTGAAGTCCTAACCTCCAGCACCTCTAATGGGACCTGTTGTTTGTTTGTTTGTATGTCTGTTTTTTTTTGGGGGGGGAGATAGAGTTTTTACAGAAGCAGTCACATTAAAATGAGGTCATCAAGGGTCAAATGAGGTCAAAGGATCAAATGAGGTCAAAATGGGCCCTTAACCCCATATAACCTGTGTCCTTTTATAAAAAGAGGATGTTTGCAGACAGACACACAAAGAGAATACAACGTGAACATGAACATGGCCTTTTACAAGCCAAGAAGAGGGGCCCAGCCAGACCCTTCCTTTGCAGCCCTCAGGAGAAACCAACCCTGCCAACCCCTTGCTTTCAGACTTCTGGCCTCCAGAACTGAGAGGATAAAGTTTAGTTGGCTAAACACGCAGTCTGTGGCACGGTGGTAGGCAGCCCCAGCAAACTATCATACCTTTCAGCTCTGACTCCAACCTGCCTTCCCCTGAGGACGCCACTCCCTCTGCAGCTCTCTGCAGTGAAGGGTGTTTTTCTCCCATTCCTGCCTTCTGAAAAACTCAGCTAGTTGGATGTTCATGGCATCAGACTCCAACCCCTGCTCCCTTCTGTGTTGGTGGCATCTACCAACACTCCAGTCAACCCCCGTCAGTCACTGGTGAGTTGAGCACCTGGCTCACTGTCTCCTTCTGTCCGCTCCTTAGGCTGTCCGTTCACAAGACTGAGCCATCCAATACCTCGGCTTCTTGGTCATGCATCACATCAGTGGCAGAGATTTCAGAGCTGGTTCGGGGCTTGTTTCTTTTCACATCACAAGCCAAGCAAAGCACAGGGATTCTAGATACAGCCTGCCCGGGGCTGACGTCTGCTCTGTCACCTAGAGCTCTGAGTCTCTGGTCAAATCTTTTAACCTCTCTGTCTATCAGTGTCCTTCTGTGACCTCCAAGGATAATACTAGTATCTACTTGATGAGGTTGTTCTGAAGGTTAAATGAGAAAATACAAATAAGGAACTATGAGGCACATAATAAACTCAGTATTGGTACTAGTATTAGTATTTATTAGTATTTTAGTGTTAGTATTAGTATATCCTGCAAACAAGAGCAGTCTAGCAGGTAGAACTTTGTGACCCAAGAGGATGGGAGCAGAGTGAGAGGACAAGCCAAGGAATCGTTTACTCGATTATTTTATAAACTAGTAGTGAATCAGGTCAGGAACACAGACGTTCTAAGTCCCATATAAATACATCTAATTACATATAATGAGATACATATAATTAACTTATATTTATTGTACATGTCAGGGTCTCATCCAAAGATGGAAGTCACACCAGTTACTTGACCAAAGAGAATGTAACATAAAGAATTGTTAGTTAACTATCAGGTTGACTAGATGAGCATATACGTAGAGAGAGAATGTTGAGAGGTTTTGGAGGAAGCAGCTATAGGAAGCAGCTACCAGCCCTCGGGCTGGGGATTTGGAGAGGGAAGAGTTGGGAATTATGACAACTTAGATAATTTCTAAGAGGAGGAGGAGGCAGACCTCTGAGGTGGGGACACTGTTGGCCGGTGCTGGGGTCTCGGGAGTTGGGGGTGTTCCTCTGTGAAGCTGGTTCTGCCAGTGTTGCCACAGAAAAGAATGGCAGCTTCCGGAAGGAAGTAGCAATGTTGGAGCGAGGTGCATGGAAACAGAGAGGCAGGAAGGAGCCCGTCCTGTCTCCCTCCTCGAGTCCCACAGCTTGCCCCCCTCCCCTGTGTCCCCAGTAACAGATACTAACAGGAAACCAGCAGACAGAGGAGAACTGTGGCTGGGGAATTCCCAGGCCCAGCAATGTGACAGAGCAGAAGTCAGAAGATGGGTTTGGACCTGAGGGACGGGGTAGCTTAATGGTTGGCATGCGAAGGTTCCCTTTTTGGGAAGGGAAATAAGGAAACGGGCTGAGAGTGAGTTGGAAAGGGGCTGGGTTCTCCAACAAAAAGGTAAATTCCATAATTAATAGCAATAAATTGTACACTTAAACTGGGGACACTGTTGTTCCCTTTCACATAGGGTCAGTAGGCCAGCCCTGGCGCGGTCCCTGGCAGAAGTAAGTGTCCGATAGGTGCTCCTATTGTCATTATGCTGGACCTTCTTGACTTGAAGCGATTTGATCTTCTCCGTATGAAATTGCTGAAATCAAGCAAATTGTGTGTTATTCATCAAGTATGTTTTCATCTTCGAACTAGGCACCTGGCAGAAATTGATGCATGCAGTGCATTTTTAAAATATGTTACTTGTTTTTATTTTCTCTTTAGCAGAGAAAAAAGACTTTTTTTTCCCGCAAAAGGACTTTACGTTTCCCTTTAGCAACAAACCCTGACACTTCTCAATTATTGATATCTTCTGAGTTATCGACTTCCATCAGCTTCCTTGATGTCTTTAATTAACTCTGAAGGACACAGTATTGGGTGGGGCATCTAGCTTCATCTGGCATCATTTTGAGGCCACCTCTCTTCTGATGGAGCATAAGATGAGCAGTGATGTCATCTACCTTCCCCATATATCCTCTGCCTTCCCCAGGACAAGGGAACAGGTAGCACCACTGATGGGCATCACAATATCTTTCTACTTCAGGTTTTAGAAATGTTTTGTACTGTTTGTGTGACTTGATCTCATTCATTCTACATTGATTTTGTTGCTTTGTTATTCTCTGCTCCACTTGCCTCTCTCAACACACACACACACACACACACACACACACACACACACACACACACATCCCTTCAGAGATTCTGTGATTAAATCATGGGGATTCTAGGATTCTAGGATTTAATATCTGCAAGAACTAATCTTGCTAATTTCCAGGTAGGAAGGACATAAGCCCCAGACCCAAATCACCAAACATTCATTCCACTTGGGGTCGTTAAGGTCCAGTGCACACTGATTAAAGGTCGAGTGGATGAACAGGTCAAGCTGCCTTCCAGGAACTACTGGTGAATTCTCATAAGGCATGAAATGAAAATAACACAGCTTGCAAATGTCCATTTAACGATAATAGCTGTGTCACAAGCACAGTCCCTGGATGATTTCATGGGTGCTGGTGGCAGCTTTTCCTTTGAAGGACTTGTTACAAAACTCGTTGGTCAGGGGGGTGATGGGGAAGTATGATCGAGGGTATTGTGATTCCCTCCAGACTCCTGCCAGCCTGCACTGCCCCCCAGTCCCCTGCTATGTCATGGTCCCAAACTCTTTAGTAAGGGTTTCTTATTAAAGCTCAGTGACCTCTTTGTAGGTGCTCCTCTATTTATTAAGTCTGCATTTATTGGTGGGTGCTGTGTGCCAAGCAATGTGCAAGATATAGTTCCTTATGTCCACAAAACCCTATGACAAAGGAAGGTAATATTCTAATTAGCCCATTTTGAACATGAGGAAAACTGGGTCTCTCGGCCAAGTTACCCAGCAAGGAAGTGATGGAGACAGCCCCCCCGTGTTTTCACTTTGGGGCCAGACAGTAGCCCCCTCCCAGGAGCCTCCAGCAGCATGAACCTCCCACTCCACCCCTCCTCCCCTGTGCCATTATACCCGCCCTTCCTTCCTTTAATCCCATTCTCCCTTGACAATTCTCCTAATGTCAATCTTCCAGACCAAGGCTATTTTAAGGATTTACTGTATTTGCTTGTGGGGAAATGGAACATTAACCAGAACTTTAAATGTAGAAAGTCCCCAAGTTTTCAGCCTGGGAAGAGAGCACCAAGTCCCTCCCCCACGTCGGCTCCTGCCTCAGCCTTTTCTTCTCCAAGGCCAGGCTCAGCAATCCACAGCCTCATCCGGCCCTATGTTCGGGAAAGCCCCACCTCCATCACCTCTGTCGGCCAGAAGAGTAGAGAAAACCTTGAGGTCGCTCGCATTCAGCAATTGCCTGATGTAGTCCTGGGCATAAGGATGAACAGAAGTCATTTCTTTTCAGAAATACCAGCGTCCCCCAATCACTGCAGAGAAAGGCAGCTTCACTCCCGTGCCCCTTCTGGAGCCAGGAAAGAAAGAAATGATCAGTGTCACTCAGTGTCCAAACATGTGCAGTGACCCAAAGCAGGGAGGGAATGAATGCTCTCTCAGCATCATATGTCAAAATAATTCATTCACACAGAATGAAGACAAACTTCTGGAAACTGGAGGATATTTCTCCCACAGAAACAGACACAAACGTTTCATCTCTGTTATATCTGTAATGTGATACATAGAAAAAGAATATGTGTAACATAGAGATAAGCTACAAAGTGTCATATAACAAACAACTGTAAACCCATCACTCAAACCCACTAGAATGCATTACCATCATTTGTAACTACCAGTGTCTTCCTCCCTGGCATTTCCTCTCCCCCACCCCCAGAAGAAACTACTATCCTAAATTTTGTGTTTGCTATTTTTTTGTTCACACGTTTTTGAGCTTTATAAAAATAGAATATCTTTTGAGACTTGATTTTTTTCATTCAGCGATGTTTTCAAAAATCACTCCTGCTGTTGTGTGTTTCACCATCGTGTTATAATCGATGAATGAACCCACTGTTCTCTCGATGGATGTTCAGGTTTTTTACATTATAAGGGGGTTATTGAAAGAGAGTTGCCGTGAATATTCCTGCTTATGTCTCCCGGTCCCATGCAAGAGTTCATTGCTGGGTCACAATACACATGAATGTTCAACTTTACGAAATAATGGCAAACGGTTTTCCAAAAGATTGAATTAATTTACATTCCTCTTATTATTATTAGGCATCTTCTTATATATTTATTGGCCACTTGTTTTCTCCTCTTCATGGCTTGTGGCTTTTTGACTCATTTTAAAATATAATCGTCTGCATTTTTCTTATTGAGTATGTGGGAATTCTTTATATATTCTTGGTACTAATCTTTGCTCAGTTATATGTCTTGCATATATCTTCTGTGGCTTATCTTTTTCTCTTATATCTTTTCATGAACAGAACTTCCTAAGTTTAATGTAGTCAGATTTGTTGATATTAATTTTACTTTATTTTATTTTATTTTATTTTAAGAAATCCTTTCCTACTCCAACCTTAGGTAGATAGTAGCCTATATATCTTCTCAAAATGTTGCTTTTCCTTTTTTATGATTTAATGCATCTAAATTGTCTTTTGAAATGGTTTGTATTAGGGATCCAGTCTCACTTGTTTTGTGTTGTGTGGTATTTCTGGGCTCTCTCTTCTACTCTGTTGCAGAATTGTCAAATCCTGTGCCAATAGCTCACTGTTTTCGTCTCCATTGCTTTATAGTAAGCCTCGCTCTCTGAAGGGCATGCCCATCACTTTCTTCTCCTTCAGAAGTATGTTGGCTATTTCAAGTCCTTTACTCTTCTATATAAATTTTAGAATAACTTTATGAAACTCTAAACAACGCCCCCCCCAAAAAAAAAATTTTGGAGAGTTTTTTCTTATTGCATTAAACCTATGAATATCTGTGAGTCAATTAGAAAAATTGAACTGACACCTTTATATGATATTAACTTCCTATTCATGAACATGGATGGAGTGTCTTTCTATTTATTTTGGTCTTCTTTAATCTTTCGGTTGAGTTTTATAATTTTATGCATACAAGTCTTTTACACCTTTAGTTAGATTTATTTCCAAGCACCTTAAAGATTTAATTGATGTTGTAAAATTCTTTTCAACTTGTTTATGGCTGATGTATAGGAAGGCAGTCAACTTTTATTATCAATATAATCCACCACATAGCTAATCCACCCTGTTATCACATCTCATAATTTGTGTGTAGATTCTAATGGGTTGTCTATGTAGATAATTATATCAAATGCGAATGACAGATACGCTTTTACCTTCCAATCCTTATGCTTTAATTTTTTTTCTAATACTCTACTGACCTCTCCAGGACTTCCAGTGTCGAAGAGATGAACAATAATGGGCATTCTTGCTTTCTCCCTGCTTTTTAAAGGAACTGCTATTAATGTTCTAATATTTTCCTATGAAGAATGATGTTTGTGGGGTGGCTCCATAGTGCAGCGGTTAGCACATCTGCTTTACATGCAAAAGGACCTGGGTTCGCACCCCAGGTGGTACCACAGACCATACCCCAGGTGTGCCAGGCCCCCCAAGTGCACCAGGGGTGCCCAAGGGCACCAGACCCCGGGGTGGGGTGCGCCAGGGGTGGGGTGTGCACCGTGAGTGTGTGGGAGGAGATGCCCCACCTTCAGAGTTTCAGTTCTTAAGGGGGACACCAACATCCGTAGGTCAGGGGTGGAAGTGAGGGGTGGAGTGCAGCGGAATTAAAGAGGGAAACAAAAAAAGAGTGATGTTTGCTATAGGTTTTCTTGAAGACAGTCCTTATCAACTTGAAGAAGTCTCTTTATTCCCAGTATTCTAAGAGTTTGTGTGTGTGTGTATGTGTGTGTGTGTGTAACTTAATCATAAATGGACTTCTAATTATATCCATTTCTTTTCTTCGCATCTGTTGGGGTGACTATATAGTTTTTTTTCCATTAATGTTTTATGCAGTTGTGAAAATCTGCAGATATTTAAATGTTAAGCCTCCTTTATATGCCTGGCTTAAACCCAATGTAGGCATTTGTATTATTATATATTTTTTGTATCCTGCGGGATTTATTTAGCTAAAATGTTTATCTATGTTCATATATGTGGTTGGCTTATACTTTTTACTATTTGTACTATCTTTGTTTGAGCATCAAGATTATTCAGGCTGCATAAATGAGTTGGAAAGCATTTTGTCATCTACCTTCTGGAAGGCTTTTTGTCAAATTAGCATTTCCTGTTCCTTGAATGTTTGGTAGAATTTGCCCATAAACGTGTATTTGCCTGATGAGGCTCAGTACTTGTACACCAATTTATTTAACTGTTAAAGGAAAATTCAGGTTTTTAGTTCTCTTGGTTTATTTTATCAAGTTATACTATTCTAAGTAGTTGTTTTGTCTAAAATTTAAAATATGCTTTTGATAGATTTTGATAGATGTCTCTTAGTTTCTTTTAAATCTCTGTTTCCCTGTAATTATGCTTCTTTTTTATTCCTAATGCTGTTTTTTCTTCCTTCTTTTTATCTTCATCTCATTTTTCCAGAGTCTTTTAAAGAACTCATTTTTTGGCTTTGTTCATCTTTTTCTATTGTATCTGTTGTTGTTGACATTGAGTTCTGTCCTTTTCTTTGTTATTACTTCCTCCTACTCAATTTGAGGTAATTCTATTGTTTATTATTTTGTACTTCTGCCATTGGAAGCTTAACCTGTTCATTTCCAGCTATTTTCCTTTTTATGCACTTCATATATTGTTACACTTGACAATTAAAATGTTTTTTTTTCTAATCCTCACACATTTAGAAATTTAAAAGCACACTTCCTAGGGACTGGCAGTTCCAAACATATGGTCCTAATTGAATTTAAAGAACATTTACGACTGAATGACAATGGGACATATCCAAAATTGTGGGATATGGCAAAGTCACATTTTAAAAAATTAGAGTCATTTTGGGCTCCATGTGCCACTGAGCCAGCAGGCAGAGAAAGGGGTCACTGTGCTGAGTGGGGCTGTGGATGCCTGTTACCAGAGAGTAGGGGAAGGAGACAGCGTCTGGAACTACAGTGCTTCACGTGGCTGCCTCTCAGCATTTTCTTATCCATTCGTCCTGATCAACGAAATGCGGAGGCAACCCAATAAAGATAAGAAAACTCAGACCCCATAGCAATGAAGTCTTGGGTCACCCTACCAAATGAAGGCCCCTATTTGGACAACATGTTGGCAGAGAGTAAGAACATTACATGAGTAGTGGGGGGAGTGAGAGGGATGGATAGTTTGAACTACCAAATTAGGGCCCGTGACCAGCTGGGGATGCAGGGACTGTAACAGCCGTGTGTATATTGTATATATATATAATATAATAATAATACATATTATTGTGTGTGTGTATATATAATAATATATATTATTGTGTGGATATTGTTTTACTCATTGCCCCTCCCACTATTACATATATAAAGAATACTTGTGGCAGCTAACGTTTTAGGTTTCAGTTGTGAGCATGCCTGGATTGATATTGCCTTACATTGCTATTGCAGCTGATAATACTGACCATGTTCCCTCTTCAGGGGACACATTGGGATAAAGGACAAGAGCGGATCGTCAGGGGCAAGATGGGTGGATTGTGTCAGAGGTCTTCATTTGCCCATCCCCGTCTACTCTACGCTCCTCCCCCTGCTCCCTGCCCTCCCTGCTCTCTGACCCGTGTGGATTATAACAGCCTAGTCCTCTGGCTTCCAGTTAAATCTGGTAATGGGGAAACCCTCCCATCTCCAAAGGGAGCTCAGAGGGAGAAAGTAGGAGGAGGATGGGATATTATGTCTCTGGTTCTCTCTTTGCACTGCTACTTTGAGTCAACTATGTGCACCAAGCAAAGGTCACTGGTCCCCCTTAGGGGGCCCACACTACACAAATCTCTCCTTCCAGTTTTGTAAACCTTCCTTCCTTTATTCCTATGGACCCAGGAATGTAACAGGTCCACAGTTCTACTGAACTATACTTTGAAATATTGAACTATACTTTGTTGTTTTCCTGCATGCTGCCTCCATCTTTGTAAGCAGTTCCTTTACTAAACCCTCCTGAAGTATCCTAGTTTGAGAATGCCATCGTTTTCCTATTGGACATTTGGTAATGAGTCAGAAACAGGGTTCTCCAAAGAAGAAGCAACATTGCAATTGATTTTTTAAAATGATTCCTTCCAGGGATATATCCCATTTACTTAGATTCCTACCTAAGAAATCTATTTCTAACTAGGTAATTTGCCATTACCTTCTACCTATTATTATAATTGCAAATTGTTCCAGGCCATTAGTTAACCGATCGCAAATATTCACCATATCATAAATGAGAATGTTTTCATCTGTGTTCATTACATCGACACTATTATCATGATTACCAGTCAACTCTGATCTGTATTTAACAAACACTTCGGCAATTTCCCCATCACGCAAGGAAAACAATAGATGAATCATAGAGTTCATCATGTCTTTGATATCAGCCCCTCTCACTTATTTATGCTTGTGGCTGATAAACTTTTTGTGCAAGTATGAAGCTTTATATTATCATCTTTCGTCAGCTTCAAAATAAAAGTCTTCCAAGTCCACATGGGCAGGTTCATTTTTCCATCATCACTGTAGACAGAGTCGGTGCCAAGCATTTGGGAAGGTTGGCTTATCAGCATCATACCAAATCCTGGTGTCTGCAAATGACACTCTTAAGAATGAATTCTTTGGGGAAAGTCATGGAGTCTTAGGCTTTCTGACTGTAGTAAGTGCACAGTCTGAAAAAATAGTGTTTATCCTTGCTCTAAAATTCTTTGTACACAGGCCGTAATACACATATCCCACCAGGGAGAAATAAAAGCCGAAACACTGCTGCTTTTCCCAAGTTCAGGAAGGAGGTGTGCATAGCATGTTTCTGGGAATGATGATAACATCTCACAATTGTTTTTTTGCCACGCTGGAATGCCTGCAATGTGTTTGCACTGGCGATACAAAGTGGTTATTAATTGGTCAGTGAACGTTTCTCTGGTTACCTGTGCTGTCTTGTTTTGCACAATAATGGACACTGAATTGCATACATCCTTCAAAGACGGCACAAGTTAGCTTGTTCCAGTTAGTGGCCAACGTATCCCGTGTGTACTTGTAGCATTTGGCACACCAGGAAGGGTCAAAGGGTGGAACCAACTGGTGGGCCCTCGTCAGCCATGCTGCAGAGCAGTTTTATTCCCACTGTCAATCAATCATGTCAAAGTTGTCATCAGATAATACCAGGGCAAACCCCACGGATGCAATTTGCAGCAGCTTCATTATCAGCAAAAGCTTTTTCACCTCCGATGTTGACATTTCCTCGCTTCGGTTACACAGAGTCAAAAATCATTCCCCAAGAGCAACAAAATATCAAAGAAGAATAGAGGCCAGTGTGTCTGGTACGCATAACTATTCAGTTCAGGGTCAAGAATTGCCACTAAATGTGTTTTAGTGCTACGCTTACACAGAAATAGACTGTGAGTCTGTCTGGACTCTCCCCCTGCCCCACCAAGCTGCCTTTTGCTTAGCAGTTGACAAGAATATCTTTTTCTATGCCTTTTTTTAAATTATATATCTTTTTTTTTAATTCCAGTCTTACAATCAATCTTTTCATTGGTGCATCTTGAGTTCACACATGTTATTGATATATTTAAATTTATTTTTACTTTTGAATTCTACTTCTCTTTTCTTTTTTGCCTCTCTTTGACTTTTTCTTATCCATTTTGATTGATCTAAATATTAGGAAATGCATATGTTCTATCTCTATTCTTTGAATTTTTATTGATATTTTACCACACACATTTAATTTGGCAAAGTCTGATAGTTAACAGTTTTAACTCTGTTTATGAATAGCAGAAGCACTTTGGAATGCTTTAATTCCACTGTTCCCAATGCAACACTATTATTATTATCTAGTATTTTAGCTTTGTCCTTTTATTAAGCTGACAAATTAGACACTATTATGATTTTATATTCAGAATGTTATTTGAATTTATATGTATGTATAGCAGTCAGGGTTCCATCAGAGAAACAGAATCACTAGGAAATTCTACAAAAAGACATTTGCTTTGAGGGTTCTACCTTTCTCAATTGTGGGACCTGGTTAAACCGTTTATATGATGCTGTTGCATCTGTGTTAGGTCTGCCATGCAGGCAGTCAAATATAGAGGAGGATGCTCTTGAAGTCAGAGAAGCAAAAACTAATTAGAACCTGCAGGTATGGGCTGGAACCACAAAGACAGACTATAACCAGTCAGTCTCTCACTTCCTCCAAGACTCCAATGAGGGTGACCTTCAGAAGAAACTGATGTCCTTCATCAGGGAGCTGAACACACGTCTGACCCAGGAGGACAATCCACAGGAGCTGGGACCGGACATCTAGAGTGTTCCTGCAAAGTCTGCTTATCTGGGTAAGTGTTGTTCTTTTGTAGTGATGTCAACTTTATCTGACTGCTCTGAAGACCTTCCCTTTGACTTCTGTGTTCTGAAGTTTCAGAATGGGAACCAGGAGATAAACAACAATGAACAATAGCTGGGACAGTATGTCTTATCTGAAGTGAAAAGAAGTTGGCTGCTGCTTCATATTTGCCTTCTAAATCTGTTACAAAATATCTCTGCTCACTCATGCTAATCTGGATACAGGGGAGGAAATTCTTGGAAATCTGGTTCCAGTTTAGCTATGTCAACAAAAAACAAAAGCAGCACAATGCTTAACAGTATCTTTGCTTATCACTTATTCTTTCATCTCAGATTACTCTCCAAGGGCCATTTTCACCATCACTAATGAAAGATGATTTTACTAAGGATATAATTCTTGATAGAAAATTATTTTGTCAAAAAAATTTAAAGCTGTAATTATATGGACTTTGGCTTCCATGGGTGCTGTTGAGAAATTCGCTTACCATTCTAACTGTTATTTGATCTCAACTTTCTGTGACTGCTTTTAAGATCTTTTCTTTGACTTTGGTGTTTTGTCCTGCTTACCCTGGTATGCTTCTTATATCCATAGATGTAAGTTTTTCATTGCTTTTGCAATATGATATCTACCATCTATTTAAATGTTGTTTCTCCATTCTCTATATTTTTTCTTTCTGAGATTCTGATTTTAAAAGAACTCTTATTCTATGTTCATATTTCTTAACTTTGTTTTCAGATGCTCCAACTACTTGTCTCTCTGTGTTATATTTTGGGTAATTTCTTTGGTCTTAGCTTCCAATTTACTTGTTTTCTTTTTACCTCTGTGTGATATACCATCTAACTCATCCACTGATTTTCCTGTTTCAACAGATTTATATACACACACACACATACCTATACCTGTGTGTGTGGTGGGGAGTGTGTATCTTTCTTTCGCAAATCTGCCTTTAGCTCAATCATTGCTATGATTTCATTCTTTATTTCTTCAAACATTTTAGTCATGTAGTTCAATACTTCATAGTCCCTGGGGCTCTAAAGCTTGTTTGTTGTTAGAGGGAGGAGCTGGAGGGTCATTGAAGAACCCCACTACTTTTTGTGAGGCTCATGATTTTTTGCAGAGGGTGTCCTATCTAGGGTCTAGTTGATTTTCAGCAACCAGGCCCCTTGGTGAATCTGGCCAGGCAACATGTTAGAAGACAAACAACCGGGTTTGTGTGGACATATGTTGTAAGGTCTGTTTAATTTTTCTTAAATGGATCTTTTTTTGTGGGTCCCTTCACTGTCCCCAGGGACACCGTTGGCTCAGGGGAACGTGTTGTAGACCTTGTAGTCGTCCTTCTGGGTGATGTGCAGCTTCCAGGGGAAGAGATGCTTCTGGGAGGGGAGAGCTTGGGCCTGCCTCACCATAAGCACCACGTCCTCATCCGAGAGCAGCCGGACCAGGTCGCCATCAGCATCCCGGTAATTTAGGGCGATGTCCTCCCTCTGGAACTCCCGCCTGGGCAGGAAAGATCAGGGTGAATGAAAGGGCCAGCAGCCTTCAGCCTGAGCACGGGGGCAAGGGGATGGGGCAGAAAGAGTTTTAGGAACTGGATGTAAGAATCAGAGGAGTTTGGAGTCTGACACAGGCCTTATTCTCTGAGTGGAGCAACAGAGACCCATGGGGCAGGGTGGGAATTTTCCCACTAAATTAGTGTCACGGCCTGAAATTTCCTGTGTATCAATGTGCTAAACACCTCAGAACTGTTGTGGGGACGAGGAGGGCACAGAGTAGAGCAGAATAAAGCCCCTGAGAGACACCTGGGAGCAGCTACTGAGAGCTCTTTAAGGGCTGGGACCGTCTGATAGAAGGTGCAGGTAGGTGAGCACACTTACACCCGGCTGAGAAAAAGAACAAACGACTCAACCTTTCTATGGCTAATCTGACCAAATAGGTCAGAAGCCAAATAGGTCAGAAGACTTGCAAACACCTTGATCCCAAAATTCCACCATAGAAAATAATCCTAAGGAAGGAATGGGTCAACTCACCAAATCTGTGAATCCTATCATTACTTATGATAGTAAAACTGTGCAAGGTAATTTAAATGACCAGCAAAAGTGGATGGGTACATTAATTATGGTGCCTCCACAAAATGACACTATGTAGCCAATTAAAGTAATAGTTACGTGAGAGGGGGCAGGGGGTGCACCGAAAAATCCAAATGTACATCAGAGGAATTAATTATGAGGTTATTTCACTTCTTTATACCTTTCTGTGATTTCTGATATATTTTGTTTATATAATAGATAGATATTACTTGTACAGTCAGGAAAGTAACAATGCCATTTCCATTCTGTGAAATAATTGTCCATAACTAAACTAAGTCTCGGGAGGCGGTAGCTCCGTGATGGTGGAGGGTCCAAGTCCAAGGTTTTTACCTAACGAGACTTTAGCTCCAGCTACAAATCCACACTCAACAAGCTGTGTGACTCCTCCAAGCCCCTTCACCTCACTGCAGCTCCCCTCTCTAACATAGGAAGCTGATCCCCAGCCTGCAGGGCTGAGTCGTGGATAAAACAAGAGAGCAAAGTAGATGCAGATGGTACCTAGTGCATTGTATTTCTCCATCCGATCTCGTCTCCCTGGTATGTGACCCACCTCACCTTCTGCCCTCCTTCCCCAAACCCCTCACCTCATGAGTTGCAGCAGGTCCTTGAATAGTGGGGTGCTACTGAGGTCTTCCTCCACCGCGATGTCCCTAAGGGAACAACAGGCATCGATGAGGAGACATTAGGCCAGAAGGGGGACATGGGAAGGAGGCTGGCCAGGCCACGATGGACCTCGACATCTCGTTATGGTGATCCAGTTTATTTGGAGGACAGTGGGGGGCACTGCAGGCCTTAAGTGTGTGTGAGTGAGTGTAGGGGACAACATGAGATCTGATTTGGGTTTCAGAGCCCAGAGTGTGATATGGGGGGGGGCGGTTGGGAGTGGAGATGGGCAAGGAGAGTGGACCAGGCCGCCCTCCCTCCAGGAGGCCACGCACTTGATGGTGCTGATGGTGTCCTCGTAGTAATAGCAGCGCAGCCAGTTGGTGGGGTCGTCTTCTTCGGGGAAGTCCTTGAGGATCTTCACAAAGGACAGTGGGAAGATGCCTGTGGCTCCCCGAACAGTGCCCTGAGGAGGGAATACGGGGCTGCTCTGCCAGCATGAAGGGGCAGGGGGCCACGTCTCAGGGCCCCCAGCCCCCTTCTAATGATGGGGAAAGACAGACGAGCTCTGTGTCCCCTTACATAGAGGGAGAAGGTTGCTATCATCTTTCATTCATTCGCTCCATCATTCATTCATTCAAAGACTTTTTGAATACCAGCGATGTGGCCAGCTCTGGACACTCAGAATAGATGAGAGTCCTTGCCCTCCCTCATGGAACTGCCACTATAATGGAGAGTGACAGACAGTGTGCAGGTAAATAGATGAACGTCACGGTGAATCAGATGGTGGTCAGTGTTAAGGACGAACATAGAACTGAGGAGAGGGAGGGGCGGTTCCCACTCATTCATTCATTCCACAGATACCACCGAGCACCTGCTTAGGCCAAACAGCCAGAAACCTCTCTCTCCAGCCCCAGCCTCTCCCCTAAACTTCAGGCTAAGACCCAGCCACTGCATGCGCTTTGCCCCCATGGTTTCGTGGTCTTCAAACCCCTATGGAAGACTACGTATTATTTATATCTCATTTGGCAAACATATAAAATGAGGCTCAAAGTAGTCCTCCCTCGACCTGAGGCCAGAAGTCGGCCAGCATACTGACTCAAAGAATGTTCCAGAAAACAAGAAGGCAAAAGACATTTCCTGTTTCCGACCCAGCGACACCCCTCAGGCAGCCGTCGGAGCTGATGAGTACCTAAGACAGACTCCAGGACTGGGGTGAAATCAAAACTGCCAAGTTGGCAAGGCTGATGCTCCTTGCTCCTCTCCGGCCCTGGACGCCAGGGACCCTCCCCTGCTCTTCATGGTCCCCCTGGGACCTGTCCTACAACTTCCTTCAGACACTGTCCCTCCCGGAGCCCTGAGAAATGGGAATCTTGTTTAAGAACAACAGGACTTAATCTAAAAGGCTGGCCCTGGGCCAGGCCCTCCCACCCGGTGACCTGCCATCGCAATTCACGGTGTCACTGTGAGCCCTTGTATGGGTCACGCTGACTGTGTGCGGGACAAAGCAATGACCAAGACAACCCTGGCACCAGCCGGAAGCCAAGCATCCTGACTCTCTATGGGCCACGCACCGAACGGCCACACCTGCTTTACCCCTTCCAGGAACCCTGTGGACAAACTGCCAGCGTTGCCTCAATCTGAAGAAAGGAAACCACGGGGTTGAGCAAGTTTCCCAAGGTCACAACAAAGCGGGTTAAAAAGGGCGCTGGGACGGAACACTAGACAGGCTGACTCCCGAGCTGGAGCCCTCCATTGTTACATTTTCCGGCTGCCTCCAAGCTCAATAACATTCTCTCAGATTACAGGCCAGGACATCTCAGCTGCGGTTGATCTTAACCTCCAGGGCCAATGTCTGATTGTTGCAACTTGGAGGAGGCGTGTGACTGGCCCCTCGGGGTAGATCCCGAGGATGCTGCTAAAGAGCCTGCATTGCACAGGACAGCCTCACAACAGGGATTTACCTGGCCCCCAATGTCAGTAGGGCCACAGCTGAGAAAACCTGTGACAGACCAAGAAATTAAACTCAATAGATTAACTAACTGACTTGCTTGAAGGCAACGTTTCTTGGAGTCAGAACTAAAGGCAAGTGTGGGCTCCAGAATCTTCTGTCTAGCCCCATACCTGTCACCCCAGTGGCCGTATTCCCTGCGGCTCCCCCACCACCCACCTGCCCAGATCTCCAGAACCATCCTCAGACTGCACCTCCTCCTTGAGGCCCTCCCTGCTGCCTCCTCATTCTGCAATGCCCCCGCCAGGCTTCATCCATGATTTCACCTCCACCTGCCTTTGCCGCCAGCCTCACCTCCAGCCAGTCTTTGTTGATCCGACTGCGGAGGAAGATCACGTCTCCGGCTTTGAAATTCAGCTCCAGTTTGCTGTTGCCCGTGAAGTCAAACAGGGCCTGGGGAGAGGAGCTGAGTGAGGAGCAAGGCGAGGGGAGGTGCCTCCACTACTGAAGTGCTTACACACGTGGGTGTCCCCGTTTCACAGGCGGGGAGACGGAGGCTCAGGGAGGACGAGGGACTTGTCGGAGGCCACTTCTCTAGTTAGAGGAGGACTTGGGATTAGAACCCAGGTCTCCCGGACTCTAGCGTGGGTGCTCCTCCCAGACCGGGTGTGATGAGCACGGAGAAGGAAGGAGCTGATTCCCTGGACCCCAGGCCTCTGTGGGATCGAGCGTTCCCATCACCCCTGACCACACGGGCTCTGAAATGCACGTTCTGGGGACAGGGCCTTGTCTGAGCCATCACTGAGGCTTCGGTCCCCAACCGGGGGGCTGGCCTAGAGGGGGGCCTGGGAGAGCTTGCTGAATGAATGATGAATGGACAGTCTCTTCCGCCTCTGCGTGCCCATCATGTCCCCTTCTTCCGCTTCCTCAGTGTCCGAGGCTGAGGCTGTGGCCCTTTCCCTGCAGCACCCAGCCCCATCCGAGGTGGACATCCCGCAGGACGGGCTCAGGGGCTGGGGGTGGGGCAAGGCTGTCGCCCAGAGGTGACGCGTGGGGGCCTGTCCTGCGGGGTACCTCTGCTAGTGGAGCTTCCACACGCTCTAAGCCGGTGCTTTGTGGGGACTCACTCTTTCTGTGAAGAGAGAAGACGGGGGGTTCTATGGGGCCAGCTCCCTGCTTCTGCATCAGAGGAGACTGTTTGTCACCAGAGGTGCAAAAGTGAGGGGTTCGAGAGGGGATGTTAAAATGCAGCTACAGCTGCTCCTAAGGGCCATCACACTCCCTCCCTGCCCCCGCAAGTTTTTACCACCCTGGAGGAGAGATTGTACCCCCTCTTTGCAGACCAGGAAGCAAAGGCTGAGAAAAGAGATGGGGAGGAGGACACATCCGCTTGGTGCCAGAGCTTGCCAAACATTTCACGTTTGTTCTTTCTTCTACTCCTCACACCTAACCTCTGACATCATGTTGTTATTCTATGTTTCAGCCAAGGACGCAGACTTGGAGAGGGGGGACATGCCCTGCTCCGGGGCCCAGGGCTTGTCACATGGCATGGCCGGAATTCAGCCTGTGCCTGCCTGGGTACCCCAGGGAGACGGCCGGGCACAGAGAGGACACCAGGAGAGACACTCACTGCAGGAAGGAGGGGGAAGCTGGCGGGGGAGGTCAGGGTTCAGGAGCTCTGTCCCTGCAATTCTCAGAAACTGCACTCCTCGCCTTTGGAAACCCAGCACTATTTATTTCTCCAGCCTGGATCTGCAATGATTATTTCCTGCTTAGGAGGGGCCCGGAAGGGAGTGGTGGGCTCCCTGGAATAAGGGAGTGAGCCACAGCCTCCTCTGGGGGTCAGTGTGACCCACAGGGAGCCAAAGCTGGCCCCACAAAACTAAAGCTGACCAGTGGCAAGGTGCCCTGGAGATAGTCAGAATGTTTGCAGACAAAGCGGCTCCTCCCTCTGTCCCTGCTCCCCACTCCCTCCAGGCACCCAGAGCCCTTGTGACATCCCCAGTGGTTGCTGTGGCAGCAAACCCTCCCCATCCATGGCCCAGCCCCTGTCCTCATGGCAGCACATCAAAATGCACCCGCCTCCTGTCCCTCCAGCCCCTGCACTCAAGCTGGTGTAAACACCGGACGTCCTGGAGGACTCAGGGAGGGGAATGATCTCTATTCCTATCTGGAGCGGAGCGCCTGGGTGAGGGAGAAGTAGAGAGGGGGCTCTGGCCGCGGGGCGCAGGCACGGGCCACTTACACTTTCCGGGTGCGTGGGCGGAGGCGACGCAGCGCCTGCGGCACCTGCTCTGAGTCGTAGGGTGACTGGTAGAAGAAGATCCGGACGTCCTCGTCCATCAGCACCCAGATGGGCAAGCTGAGGAGGTTCTGAGTTTGCGCGAGCGGAGAGGACAGGCCGGGGTGGGGCGGGGAGTGGAGGGGGTGTCAGCAGAACCCGGCCCAGCTGCCCCATCCGCCTCCCCGACATCGGACCCGTCTCTCTACTAATAGGTTCTCTGCCCGATGACAGAAACAAGATATATTGTAACAATTTCAGCAAGCTAAGGTAACAACAATTCACCAGCTTCGCTCCTACGCTCAAGGTGAGGACAGTTCCTTTGGAAAACACCGAAAGGCCTTAAGACACGGCAATAAAGGTGACGCCAGGTAACATCTCATGGTGGTGACTGTCCAGGCGCCACACGGACTGCCACACCACGTGACCACACTCTGTCTCACGATAGCCTGGGAGTTACGGTGGGAGAGGTGAAGGGACCTGCCTAAGGCCACACAGCCCAGCAAGTGACAGCCGGAGCACACAGGGCCGTCTGCCACCACGGCCCACCTCTTAGCTCAAAAAGAGACAGTACTGGGAAGGATCCCCCAAATAATCCAAATTAACAACAACAGTTGGTGATAGTGTAGCCTAAAAAACATTTCCTGATACTTAATCTCCTATCACAGCTGGGGAAGAAAATGCCCCGCCCAGTGGGCCGAGCTAGAAGTGATGGGGCTGGGGCTCTCAGGTGCACCCTGAGGCTGGCCACACCACCGGCCTGCAAAGCTTCTGAGGCTGTGAGGACTCAGAACCTGGCAGGGTCCCTCCCCAGGATGCTCCCTGCACAGGTCCTCACCCCTCAGCAGCACGCTGCTCAGGCCCCCGGGGACCCTGGGGCTGGCTCTGGGCACAGGCACTCAGAAGCTGGGCACTGTCCGAGAATCCCCTGTAGCTAGCAGGATGGATAGGGCCGGGATCCCCATCCCAGAGGGACTGGGAACACAGGACTTGAGACTCGGCTGTCATAGGGGAGGGCTGGGGGGAGCTCAGAGCTGGATCGAAGGGCAGACAGTTAGCCAGGCTGCACCCAGTATTGAATCTCAGCCCTAAAACTCACCAGCTGAGTGACCTCGGGCCAGCGTGCCTCTGGGTGTTCACTGATAAAAAGGGGATGGTAACAGTATCTCCCTCCTGGCGTTGTGTAAGGATTAGATACATAAGGGAATATGTGCGCAGCACCTAGAACAGCACCTGGCATCTAGCCAGAGACCCAGCAAAGTCAGGTATTACCATTGTTGCTGTCGTTTTGATCACTGCATAGCACCGTGGGTGGAGCTCAACCCTAGAGTCTCCGAGATGGGAATTCAAACCCCATTCCTCCTACTGAACTGCTCTGTGACACTGAGTGACTCTACCTCTCTGTGCCTCTTTAAGGATAATAGTCTCTAATTCACAAGTTATTGAGGGAATGAAATAAGCCTATTTATTTATCCACCAAATGCATGCCAAGAGCCTCCCTGTTGCTAGTCCAAGTTCCAGGCTGTTGTCGTTATCACGTGACCCGTAGTCTTCATGAGGACAGAGGTGAGACCAGTGGGTGAAAATTACAGGGAATCTGTCTTTTCTAATAGCTAACCGACGATGGAATGAGTAGCCTGGGAAAGGGGAGTGTGGTAGCGAGCTCCCCGTCTCCGTAGGTGTGCAAGCACAGGATGAGGTTATCATGGCAGAGATTCCTGCACCTCTGGGGTTTGAGGAACCAAACTGAACACACACAGGCCTAGACGGAATCCTCCAGGCTGCTGGATGCTAAGACCAGGTGTGGGATGAAGAGTCGCAGCTCTGCGGCCTCCTCTTCCTCCCTCCAGAGCACACTCTCCTCTTGCAGCCCTTTGAGAGAAGAGTGGCACTTTCGGCCACCCTGAAGGAGCAGCTGTCACAAAGCCCCCTTGAGGGGAGAGGCCTCCAGAGCTGGAGCCCACAGGGCTTCCTGTCCCCGTCTTCTGGCTCAGAGCCCAGGATTCCTGCAGCCATGAAAGTGGACAGGGCAGCCATCTATCTCCCCTCCTCCCTCCTTTCTGCTCCCTCCTCCCTCCTCCTTGCTTCCTGCTCCCTCCTTCCTCCTTCCTCCTCCCTCTTCCTCCTCCCTTCTTCCTCTGTAAGGAGCCACAGAGAAAAACAAGATGACCACAGCACACACAGAGTTTCTGTTCTTTACAGATTAGCTGCCTGTTTTCTGAAGGTTAACTAACACACAGAGTTTCTGTTCTTTTAAGATTAGCTTCCAGCTTGCTGAAGATTAGCTGAAGGTCTGCCAAAGAAGTCTGCCTGACAGCAGGTCTGCGACCCCATCAG